>JANHZT010002138.1:91345-101406 GCA_032468215.1 Stegonotus admiraltiensis | reverse complement strand
TTTAATTTGTTTTAATGTGTTTTTTAATTTCTGCATTACTGTTTTTACTTGTGCCTGTTCACCGCCCTGAGTCCCCTTGGGGAGAAAGGCGGTATATAAATATAAACAAACAAACAAACAAATAAATAAATGTATAATGCATTAATAATATAGCCTAGATTTCAGGTACAGCTGAAAAAGGAAGAGAAGTGACACCACTAGTTCCAATCTCTTTCTCCTTCTGAATATAAAAACTTTTGCACATACAAACCAATGAAAGCATCCACCAAGTAATCAATTTTGTTTTTTAATTCAATTAAGATGTTTAATTGCAAACATATTAACAGAGTTGGAAAGGACCTTGGACTCTTCTAGTCCAGCCCCCTGCTCAAGCAAGAAACTCAAATCATTTCAGACAAATGGTTATCCAGTCTCTTTTCAAAACCTCCAGTGTTGGAGCACCCACGACCTCTGGAGACTAATCGTTCCATTGATTAATTGTTCTAACTGTCAGGAAATTTCTCCTTATTTCTAGGTTGGTGCTATCCTTGATTATTTTCCATCCATTGCTTCTTGACTTGCCCTCTAATGTATATTATTAGAATGTAAACTTGCCCAAATTTCTGATCATCTTTGCAATATGGTATTCTTTTATAATTCAAATATAGATCTGATTCTTTATGCATGTTTCTTTTCTTATTTTGTGGCCATTTTGAATAGGACCAAGCCTTCTTTCTTTTATCAGCTGAATGTCAGGGTTCCAAGTAACACCCCCAACCAATGAAGACTTCAAGACCAGTGTTCTGTTCCCCAAGCATCTGGCTCCACTGGGAACAGGCAGATAAACTCTAGCAAATGGGTTTTCATGCAGATTATATTTATTTGGGAATCCTTGAACACATAGACTTATAATTATGGTGAGTCACTGTGAGGTTCATCCAAGAATTCCATAATCTATCCCATTTCCTAGTGTAAAAGGATGGTAGTTCTGCTCCCCTGTTCAGAAAGCATGTTTCTCTCTTCTGAGGTAATTCAAAAAATGGCCAGGTCTTTGTTCTAAACCCACAGAATGCCTCAGTGGCCAATCAGACACACAGATATGTTCACATGTCATGGACTACATTTCCCATAATGCAATCTCTCTCTACATCTCCCACAATGCAATCTCTTAAAGAGACAGCTCTTAATCCTTAAGGTAACTAACTCACCACAACTCACTATCTGTAACAGCACAGCCAGCAATTCCTCAAAGTTCCATTCTATAGAGATGTTATATTGGCACATCTGGGAAAACCCGAATCTGAAAGTTCCTGGATTTTTCCCACCCAAAGAAAAGTCAAAGTCCCTTCCCCTGCACCAACATGTCCATCACGTGCTCCAATCGATCCACCATCCCAACTGGAGATGCCTCCCAGTTACGCCATTTCAGGTACAGGTTGAATGTCCTTGACTCCCAGAGAAAAGAATGTTGTTATGGCTAAATACTTCTACCAACTCCATGCAAACTCCCCTTCCAGTTTCCCACAGACTAAGTGTGGTAGCCCTGAAGATCCATAAGAAAAGATGGCCTCCAGGGCTGACACTGAACGTATATTAACACAGAAGTTTCTTATCCTGTATCAGAATATTGGTTCACCTAACTCCATACTGTCAACATTGATCAATAACTCATGAATCACAGAATTAAAGATATTAAACTGAGAAAACTTAAAAAGCATTCAATCCCAATGAGATATAAACTCAAACATATTGTGGAAAATAAACATGTAAGGCTGAGGTTCAAAACAGATTCAAAGATCTGCATTTGAGGGCACACTGTGGAAATATGCTAAATGATAGAAAAAAAGTTGGAAAGCACACTATCTGAAACAGTAAGAAATATGGATATTTTGTCAATCAAACAAAGCCACAGAAATAGCTATGGAAAGAAGATGTTATAAGCCAGATGAGATCTTGGAAGAGCTCAACAGCAGTGTCATGATGAACAAGCATAAATAGGTTGTAATTATGGAACATAATATTAACCAAAGATGGAATGAGCATTCAAAAATCTGAACAAGAAGTCCAGCTTAGGTGACATTCCATTTGAGAGAGAAGAATTTGGTTAAAAGGGCTATAAACCAACTGGCAAATAGAAAAGCCTCAGGGGTATGTGAAATACCCATAGACCAATGTGGAAACAACAAACGTCATGATAGCTTTTTGCCAATAAATATAAGGGTAATAAACAGCATGGCCAAAGATTGGAAAGCATACATCTATATCCCAATGTCTAAAAGGGAAGATTTATAGGAATGCTTAAATTATAGGAAAATAGCCCTAACAAAACATTCCAGCAAGAGAAGAATAACAATGGGCAAAACCAGATTGGGTATCTGTATAAACTCAGAAGAATTTGATGTTTCAATTGAGAGAAAGTTGGAATGAGTAATTAACTGGTTCTTTCTATTACTATGTACAGATGGGATGAAGGATGAACTCTGCAAAAGTGCAAAGAAAAAGATAGATTCCTTTGAAATATTCCTTTGAAATAGCTGATGGAAGCTACTTCCTTGGACAACCAAATGTCCAGTACTAGGGAAACCTGAATGTCACTGGAACGTGGAATATGAAACAAAAACGATCATACTTTGGACCTATCATGAGGTCTGATGCATTAGTAGAAAAGATGATAATGGTGGGCAAAATGCAGCACATGAGGTGGATAACTGAAATACTGGAAGCTACAGTTAAGTATCTACAAGAAATGTGTACAGGGGCAAGAGGCAGGACAGTTGGAGAGCTTTCATCTGTAGAGTCACCAGGAGTTGACTGTTACTTTATGGAACATAATATTTTACAGGCAAGTGTCAAAAAACTGTAAAATTTCCTCTGAATGGTTTTTAAAGAAGTATTTTTCACTAATAATACTTGATCAGTCAGTGCTGAAAGTTCTGCAGCCCACACTCTTACCTTTGTATTTACCATTCCAGCCACCCAGCCGTTCACCCCATTGAAAAACTTCTATTCTTCCTCCATTATCTGAAGTAAAGTATATAAATGTGTCATTCTTCAATCCCTCTTTGTCAAGAGCGGCAAGAATATTTCCTGTAGTTTAAGCAAAATACAGCTTATTGCCAAACAGGAGATTTAGTAATAACATTAATATCTGAATAAATAAAAAAGAATTAATACATTCATCTATTGTACATATCAAGATGTTCAGCTTTTTTTAGTTCAAAATAAGTATGGAGGGTCTCCAGGGGTCTTGCTCCTGCAAAGGATTTCTTTCATTGGAGTTAAGAAAAAAGGGAGTGGGGAATAATTGCCAATAAGTACTAATAAGGATCCCATTTTTAGCCCCTACATTAAAGATCAAACTTATTTAACTCTTTTTCCCATCGATGAATTTATCTACAGAAAAAAGAATTTGTCATTTGCATCACACGTTAGCTTTATTACCAGATCATAAACATATCTGTTGTATGTTCACATTTAAATCACAAAATAAAATTGTTTCTATTTCACAGTTAAAAAAAATTAGGGAAACTGGTTTCTACCTATCAAGACAGTGAAACCTTTTTTCATCTCTAATGGTCTTTTCACAGACCATTATGCAAAATTTGGCTTCATTAAAATGGCCAATATCAAACAAACAAACAAACAGACATTCAGACAGACAGACAAAGGTTTCTGTGACAGCTTGGCAACACCAAGAGACACCAGGAAGAAATGGGACAATGAGAGAATGGAAGATATGTCATATTCCTTCAGCATATCCCTCCCTACAAGAACAATTTTCATCGTATTTATGGAGTATATGGTATTTACAGAGACCTTATTTTACTTGGACCATCACCCCATATAGAAAACCACTAGGTATTTGTCTGCAGTCTTAGAAGATAGAGATGCTGACCATTCATTTGTTTGATAAAGGATTTTAAAAAAGATCAAGTGTTGGGCCAAAATATGCCTTTGTTTTCCATTTTTCAAGGCTGTGTAAGTGCCAGACATTTCCCTTTGTCTTACTCTCAAGATACTATTAAAAATAGTATGGGGGACAGAAGGGCCCACATAACCATGAGGCTGGTTAGCCCCACAAGAATCTCACCTGTCCTTATTAACAACTGGTGGCCTCCCCATCTTGGAATTCTCCAACATTTATAAATTTTATAATGTTTTATAACTTTAAACATTTAAAAAATTTTAAAAACAAATTTTTTATTCTCGGTTTTTATGCTTAATTTTATTGATTAAATTGTATACTACCCAGAGACCTTCTCTGTAGAAATAACATAACATAACATAACATAACATAACATAACATAACACAACACAACACAACACAACACAACACAACACAACACAACACAACACAACACAACACATATACATGATGCTGATAACTTTTCTAGAGTTTAGGCTTTGAATTAAAGCAGTTCTAAAATCAGTAAATATCACATAGGAAAAACCTTTGGCGATATTGGCATTACTCAATTGGGCTGATCTATAATTGATCGTACTGTTCAAATTCTGCCTGTTCTTCAGATAGTAGCTTTTGTCCTTTATCTATTCCTGTAATATCAATGCAAAGGTTTGGTATGCAGTCAACTGAGAGTGTTGTAGAGAAAATAGAAGGGTAATTAACTGGATCTGCTATATTTCTTAAGCATGATAAATGCAATATACAGTGTGATATCAATAGACCAAAGAATATGAAGTATCTAGCTTCTAACATTTCTTGTTATTTCTCCTCTTATTTGTTCTGCAAAAACTAGATTTAGCTATATTTCTCTTTCTTTCCTTGACAGGAAATAACTTGATGAGTATATATGGAACATTATACAAAAACATTTTGTCTTAAAAAAACATGTATAGAAGAAGAATTATATATTTTGTCCCTAATTATTGGCAGATAAGGTACAAAACTAAAAACAATTGGATATGGTAAAGATGTTGAAGATCAATAAAAAGAAAAGGGTTCCAAGAAAGTTAACAATTTTAATTTCTCACCAACCATCCAATCCATCTCCTCAACATTGTTTCCATATAAGCCATGCTTGCTTGTTCCATGGAACAGACTAGAGCTATAACATGGTGTGTGGACATGTAAGAATGAAACAAAAAGAAGGAATGGCCTTTTTTTGTTTCTGGAAAAAAACAAAAGATAAAATAAATCACCTCACTGTTTCCATTAAAGGTACAGGTAGTCTTCAATGTACGACCACAATTGAGGCCAAAATTTTCATTGCTAAGCAAGGCAGTTCTTAAGTTAATTTTGCCCCATTTTATGACCTTCTTTGCCACAGCTGTTAAGTGAATCACTGCAGTTCTTAAGTTAATAACGCAATTGTTACGTTAATCTTGCTTTCCCATTGACTTTGTTTGTCACAAAAGGTTATCACATGACCCTGGGACACTGCAACCACCATAAATATGAGCCAATTGCCAAGTGTTTGAATTTTGATCCCGTAACCATGGGGATGCTACAACAGTCATAAGTGTAAAAATTGGTCATAAGTCACTTTTTTCAGTACCCTGTAACTTTGAATGGTCGCTAAATAAATGGTTCTAAGTCAAGGACTGCCTATATGTCATTTAGCCAAGTGGAATTAATGGGTGACACTTTTTTGAGATAGGCAGACTTATATATTGAATGAATGAATGAATGTACAAACAAACGAATGGATGGATGGATGGATGGATGGAATCAAGCATATGTTCAATATTGTGGGATATGTTCAATATAGTCTACTGAAGTTGGATATTAGTTACCTTTCAATAAACGAGACAGCTTCCCTCACTATCCTAAAAGCCACATCCTCTAGTTTCAATGGTTGTTGAACGATTTCATGATTTCTGAATATCACACAATTCCAGGATTTCAGAAATAAATAATGCACAAATGTGTAGGTAATATAGAGAATGCCACACAACATGATGATGAAGACTATTTTCCATTTGAAAGAAACCAAACCAATAATCTTTCCAACCAAAGAATTAATAGCAAAACGACAACTATTTGAACATAATATGGATTATTATTTCCTGGTTCAAGCTCTGAATATTCCCAACTCAGACAATCGTTCACAAGAGTGAAAGGATCACCATAGAAATAATCAAAGCCATTATTTAAGGGATGGTGGCAATGGTCGTTGTGGGATTCACAGTTCAAACCCTGATGCCATTTTCCTGAAAATACAAACACAGAAGTGATTGTTAACAGCTCAGCAAAAATAGATTCAACATTTATGTATAAGGATTAATAATCAATTTGATAACCATTTACCAGAAAGGACACATGCTCAAAAGTGGAAAAAATAATTTAGTGAAGTGGGAGAAGATTTGTAGAAATACCATTCCTGTCATTTACAGCTGATAGAGCCAATTCTGAATGATGCTGGCAACTCAAGTCCAGCAACCTTAATTGAGATCCATGCTCTCCAGCCTATTGTAAATTAGTTCAGACCCAAGTAGAAATCTTACTGAGTTCCATGGGATTTTTCCCCTAGTGAACATGCCCAGTGTTGTGCCCGGTTAGAAATGAATTATTTAAAAGATAGAAACCATAAATCCTGACTTTTCAACTCTTGAAAACTGTTGGAACATATGGATGCAGAACCAACCTAGCATGCCAGCAAAAGAGCTGTTTTTTGCAGCAATCTGGATACTGTGAAATGACCTGTTTTGTATTCTATTACAATTGTATTCTTGCTGCTAGGAATGAAGAGACGAGATTATAAAATATTATGCCTAAATTAAATGGCTAGTGTTATTATGCATTTTGCTTTGGGGTCAATAAAATGTATGTTAATTTGTCCTGATCAGCCTAAAATATATATATACTTTTTTGTGTTAAAGTTTGGAATAGGAATAGGAAGTGTAGGTTTTATACTTTCAAATATGAAGAGTAAAAGCTGTAATGGTCCAAAGAAATATAGCTTATTCCATCCTGAAATGTTATTCTTTCATCTGGAAAACTTGGGGAAAGGAATTAAAATCTGAATTGAGGCCGAACCCTGACATCTGTCATGAACACATAGAGAAAAACTCACATTACCTATTATGCCAGTATTATGCCTTGCTGTTGTAATAAGGTAGCAAATGTGGTTTCATTTGTAGGCAGCCCTCCTGTGGTACCAGGCCCAGCCTTGACACGCCTCTCAGTTGTAGCCGCCATGCCTAAAATATCAACAGGAGAATAAATGAATGCACTCTTTGTCCTTCCCAGAATTGGAAATACAATCCATGTTGGTGGAAGGATTTATTTAAAAACAAACATAAAAACTCTTAAGCCTTTGACAAACCTGTGAAGACTGTTTTGCAAACTTTAGCAAAGACCATCAAACTGAATATCCATTCTAGCCTTCAGAAACTCTCCAACATTTCTATTCACTGGGAAGTAAACCAGGAAAATCTTTGGTGTGTGTAGTGTTAGTAACAGTAATGTGACAGGCTACAGGAGGCCATGCCGCTGTGTAATTTCATCACAAATGCAGTGAGGAAGACAAGACTCCCAAATCCTTTGTTACAGTCAGCTAATAAGCAAAAGCTGACAGTAGTTCTTAGCTTTGTTCCACAAAAACAGGCTTTCCCATAGAAGACAATTAATAGAGTTGAGTGGCAAAGGAAGATGGAGCTTGTTTGAAGGATCTGGCAAGGGAATGCAATAATCATATGCCCTTGACTGAAGATCTGTACGCTTCTTCTGTCTGGGTTGGTTGTCCTCCTCCTCCTCTGAGTGTGCAGCTTCAAGAAGACGCACATGGAGTGGTGAGGGAAGAAGGGGACACCTGTCTAGCCAGCCAGATGAGTTGAATCAATCCTGGCAATTGATTAGGTGGTGAAGATTGGGACCAGGGTGGGCAGATCAGTTGGCAAAGAGGCTCTGGCAAGAAGGCAGAAGACCAGAACATTGGAGACCAAGCCAAGGCAGCCTGAGAGTGAGCGAGTATCAATTCTGAATAGTGGAAGAATCTGTATAAATAGTATACAACAGTATACATACATGTTGAAATGATACTGTACATCACTGCCATATGAACTGTGTAGTGTTCACCAGAGGCAAAAAAGTTCACCTTACAATCCATTTTAAATCTCAAGCTATGCCTACCTTCCTTCATGCTGATTATCAGTAAAAATTGTCAGGAGAAGGTAGCTTGGCATTTCTAGTTGTAGAAACAAGACTGCAGAATTTCTACAGAATGTGGCCAAAACTCAAAATATATGATATTTTGATGAAAAAGGAAAGAAGAAATTCTTGAGAGAAATTTTGTACTATTTTCATGAAATGATGAGAATTCACAAAAAGATTCTGAACCTAGTGTTAGTATTTTTTTTCTGTAAAAATTTAATAGCATTGAGAAATAAGGTTTAGTCAAAGCAGTAAGTAAATTCCTAAGTATTTCAGAAATGGAAGCTGCATATTTATTTATAATTAAATTTCTATACCGCCCTTCTCCTGAAGGACTCAGGGCAGTGTACAGCCAATGTAAAACCATATTATGCATGTCCCCAAATTATGAGTCCTTTATATTATGGCTCTACAATATAAATGGGTCTCTTAATCTGCTTCTCCCCATTGTGTTAACATAGAGGACATAGCAATGTGTCCCTAGTAAGACCTCAGCCTGCTTTTTGAGACTAATATACTACCTGGAGTTCAGACTTTTCACACAGGAACCATGAATAGTACAGGGACCTTGGAGAGCTTCTAGTCCAACCCCCTGATCAAGCAGGAAACCTATACCACTTCAGAAAATGTCCCATCTCTTCTTAAAAGCTTATGAATAAGTATAGTATAGTATATGAATAAGAGCTGCCATAAGTTTGTGCTTCTTGACAAGTAACAGAATTAGGATACAAATAAAATATAGGACACAGCAGAAGTCATATGTTGCCCATTGCCATGTTACAAGTTAGCATTTATGAAGCACTTATGACCAAGTCTTCATTTCCTTTACCTAACGCTATTTATTTATTCATTCATTCATTCATTCATTCATTCATTCATTCATTTATTTATTAGTTCGATTTATATGCCGCCCTTCTCCGGAGACTCAGGGTGGCTTACAATGCATTAAACAATAGCAGTCATACTTTTGTATATACCTGCTTAGTAGGGCTTTTTGCCCCTGCCCCAAACAGTGTTCTATTTTATACAAAGTCAGCTTATTGCCCCCACAAACCGGGTCCTCATTTTACCTACCTCAAAAGGATGGAAGGCTGAGTCAACCCTGAGCCTGGTGAGAATTGAACTTATTTATTTATTTATTAATTCAATTTATATACCTTGCAGTAATTGCAGGCAGCTGGCAGCTAAGTGCTACTTTAACAGCAGTTTAGCCAGCTGCACCACCAAGGCTCTTGGTAAATGGCATGTAGTTCTTTTTTTAAAATCTTTTTTTCTTTTAATCTTTTTTTTTCTTTTCGAAAAATACCCTTATTTGTTACACAGTAAATATATTTAATATGCAGTATGAATATGCAGTATCTGGCTACTCTTAGTTCTCAATAACAGAATAGCATATCCACAATTAAACAATCTTCTTGTCTGCTATTTTCACAAAAATCTACCAACCTGATCTGATGGGATATCTACCAGTCAGGAAAGCAGATCTGCTTGGAGTACAAAGAGATGATGCACTAATATGCTGAGTAAGTTTTACCCCTTCTTTTGCCAGCTGATCAATATTTGGTGTCCTAAAAAGGAGAGCGGAAATGATACCCAAATTGTTCATCTTGTTTTCAAGAATTCTAACAAAGCAAAACATTAATGCTTCTTTTCAGAATAAGGCCTAAAGCACTATCTCAAATGAGATGGTACCCAGATTTTCTGGATTAGCTAAATTTGCTCTTTTCACATCCTTGATTATCAGCAGAAGACTTGGTAATTTTTATTTGATAGATATTCATAGCATTTAAAAAAATTTTTTGATTTATATGCTGCCCTTCTCCAGAGACTCAGGGCGGCTTACAATGCGTTAAAGAATAGCCTTCATACTTTTTTATATTTACAAAGTGAGTTTATTGCCCCCACAAACCGGGTCCTCATTTTACCACCTTAGAAAGGATGGAAGGCTGAGTCAACCTTGAGCCTGGTG
>JANHZT010002138.1:45044-55525 GCA_032468215.1 Stegonotus admiraltiensis | reverse complement strand
TCTTATTGAACATTCTTTTGTATTATAATGATGATGATGATGATCATCATCATCATCATTATCATCATCATCATCATTATTATTATTATTATTTATCCTAACATGTCACAATAGTAAAAATAAGTGCAATATAGCTTCCAAAAGAGTGGGATTATATCTCTGAACCATTTATGCAGGGGAATTTGATCCCCCCCCCCAAAAAAAGAGGAAAAAATGAAATTATTCTTATCCTATTTTGGGGGATAATTATTGCTAGTATAGTAGTCTATAGTAATAATATAAAAAGAAGAATGGACATTTTTCATTTGGCAATAAAGTTATTGTTACTGATTTAAGACCCCAACACAGATTTTATGAACCTAAAAACTTTAAGTAGTGTCTAGCCCTGAATCACTGCCATGTTTTGTCTTGATTTTTAGATAAGACTTTATGGATCAAATTGCCAATTAGTTCAATGGGGAAAAAGAACAAGTTTTGAACAATATTTTATTAATGGAAATACATAATCTGGAAAGTGCACCTGCCCTCTCTAATTTAATATCCAAATTCAAACACTGATATTTTAAAAAAGAGATAGTAAGTGTTTAAGAAAGTTGGCATATGAAAATTCTCAACAGTTTACTGTGATTTTTTTAAAAATAGTTTTCCATTCTATTGCTCCAAGATATATTTTGGGTTATTATTAACAGGAATCTGGATTTAGATCTCATACTGAACACTAGACCTTATTTAAAGAAAATATAAAATATAGTTTCTGGGGAGGGAATGAGCATATGTTTTCTAAATGTGAACTGCTGCATTTGATTATAAATGGCTATGTAAAACAAGATGCCAATGCCAAGGAAAATGTGTAAACTATTTTGAGGATCCAGTTAACTTGAAGCTTATGCTGGGTGATATTTATATATGGAGGTTGTAAAGCTCTTGTGGCTTTCCAAACCCAAAGTGTATTCGCTTTCTTCTGTCCAAGTAAGACAAAGGAAATGGGCTTATGCTATGCATGTTCAATCCACCCTTCACTCTGTTGCAGCACATGAATTGATGAATGTGCTGCAAGCAGGTGTTTGGGAGAACTTTTGCTCTGTGCCACAAAGTGATTCTCTTCATCCAGAACTACAAGCCATATCTAATGTTTCCTATTTCCTTTCTTTTGGAATTTTTTTCATGCTTTCCTATACACCTCAAACCCAGGATGGGGATTCATATAACTTGGTGTCCTAAAAGCAGAAAAGTAATCAGTGTGTAGAAAAATTATACACTGATCTGAATTAGTTGATCATACTGTAAGACTATCCCAATATCCATGAATAAGACTTGGCTCCATTGTCATTCTACAGGAGAGGTTAACAAAAGGGAAAAAAGCAATAAGGCAGCTGTAGAAACAAGTTCAAAGCATATCCTTTGTTTGTCTATCAAAAGCGACACATGTAAATGTTAGTCATGCAGTCACAGTCAGTCGACTTTTTTGATCACCCTTCTGCCTCCATAGATGCTCTTGTTCAATTGTTTTTCACTTTTCAAGCTTAGAACAATTTAGTCAAGCTGAAGGACAATGTGAGAACAGGCTTGGTCTGTTTTTAAATTTATCCTTATCCCAAGATGGATGCTTAAAATGTTTTCCCTCCTTCACCCTGGAAAAGATCAATCAATCACATACATATGTACATACACACACACACACACAATTTTACTTTTCAGATTCAGTGATGCCTGCATTTGCAGCCCCCTTGAATATCTACTATACCTAATAAACAGACATGTCTGTTTATTAGCTGCAAAGGTCTATATTATGCTTTTAATTGTCAAAATCAAATTGTCAAAATCAAATTGTCAAATTGTTTCAGTGCTGCTTTTTGGAAAGTGGTGTATAGTGGTAGACAAAGATTGTGTCTGTGTGCAAAATTCTAAAAATCCAGTGGCCAGGATCCAAGGTATGATGTGAACCTTACCCAAAGGAAATGTGAATATAAGGTATTTTATTGGTAGCTTGCCAGATTGCACAAGAAATCTCTTTTGAAATAGAGAACTTCATGAAATAGCAGGACGTAGAAGCAGCAGAGAAAAAGCAGGTATCCATTTTTAGTGGATGCCTTCAAGAGCACACATAGCATTATTATGGCCTCTCAGTTATGATAAATGTTAAGTACTGTGATTCTTCTCAACTAAATTACAGCTGAGATTACAGTTGAGATAAGGAAGCCTGGAAGGCAGCACACTTGCATAAAGAAGCCAGAAAAATGGAATTCCTTAACAGTAACTGAAGTAGTTTATTGCACAGTAAGTTTATAGCCAAAGGTGATGTTTCTCAACCTTGGCAACTTTAAGATGTGTGGACCTCAACTCCCAAAATTTCTCAGCCAGCATGCTGGCTGGGGAATTCTGAAAGTGCACACATCTTAAAGTTGCCAAGGTTGAGAAACAAAAGCCTAATGTAATCATGTAAAAAAAAAAAAACCCACCAGTGGCAGGAACAATGAATCCTTGGACCAATATAAATCCTGTTTTGTATTTTTGGTTTTAATGTTTCTTATTTATGCAGGTATAAATGATCCTGAAAAATATACAGGTTCATAGACCTATTCACTGATAGGTATTAAGGCTGATCCTAGGAGCATGAGTTCATTTTACTTCATTATACCACCCATCTGCTAAAGCTGTATTTAGTCTTCTTTTGCAATCTTCTAAAACATGATTCACTGTTAGCAAATATTAAGATGTGGATATGTTGCTGCTGCTCTAATGACTAAGAGGAAGGGCCCCAGATGATAAGAAGAAACCCCATTTTTCATGAAGTTGTTCCTGGGTTCAGTCCTCAGGATCTTCTGGTAGAATGTCTCATGCCATGTTAATTGTACCTATTGGCTAAACTTGACCTGAGTCTTTGTACTAAATCTCAAAGTGTAGGTGGGCCCATGGGATAATTCTCAAATAAGTGAATGTAGGACTGTAGTTTAAGTGATTTACAACATATGAGTACTTATCCTGATTGATGTTTATAGAATAAGCAGCACCAGACAGGTAATATGCCAATACATTTAGCTACCCTAAGGGCAATGTTTTCTGTCCCTACTAATAATGTGCTGCTGTCAGATGTAAAATATGGGTTTGCCTCATAATGTCAAATAAGGGGTTCCCATTTTCCATAAGAGAGAGTGATCCCAGACAAAAGAATAAACAATTTGAGTAAATCCTTGCACAAGCCAATAGGTGGGTTCAGAGAATGAAATTCTTTGCTTAATGCAAAACAGGACTTAAGAAGTTGAGCCAGATAAAGCAAAGTTTGAAGCAACCCAGTGAGTTGAGCCAAAAATGTAATGAGCCTTAGCCACCTTTTTGTTTTACAGTGAACAATGTGGAGGAAAATTAAGCAGTCAGGAGGATTGTTAAATGAATATTATATGGATCAGTTTCTGATGTCTACATGCTTTAATGCTTAAGAAGAAAGCCAAGGCCAAATCTTCTGGAATTCCTCAAGAGACAGCACATCCTGGTTTATTTTAGTTGCTAGACTACACCTGGCTTTGCATGAGCACAATTTTGCAATTAACTACTAAGCATTTCAGATTATGTGATGCATTTCCAAATGGTGAGATTCCAGTCTATTCATAATACAGCCCTTCAATTTTCCTTTCTTGCTATGTATAGATGCAATATAGCCATAGGCATCCTGTTTTCTGTTTTTCTAAAATATAAGTTGCTTTGTATTCATCGAGTCTCTAATTAGTTCCATTCAGAATAGAATCTACTAGAGTTTAAGTGTAACCCAAGGGTGCTTTTCTGAAAGGAGTGAACTGAAGAAACTTCTTGGATGAGAAGTGAAACATTTTCAAAGAAAAAAAAACCAAGACAATCCAGTTGCCTTTTGGAAAAGCACCTTTGGGACAACATTACCAGGGCGATTGAGAATCTCCATAGACTACTAGAGTTTAACCACAGAAGTTTGTTTCTGAAATACTAAATGTGTGTCTATGTGCCTGTCAATCTATGTTTGAGTTGTACAAATGATTCAAGGTTGGTTAGTACAACTGCTGCAAGTGAAATTCTGTGAATTGTCAAAAGGTGCTGCTGTGTCTTTCCAAGGGTTTGCTGCTATATGATCAGTCTTGAGTGTTTCCACATACAGGACTTTGGAAGGACCTGGAAACTCCCAGACTAAAGAGTTGGGAGACCATGGGCCACTTTGGCATGTTGAGGAAAGACTTGCTGTGAATGAATACTCATCCAAATTATTTGTAAAGCATGTGTGCATAATTAAGAATAAAGCACTGATTTTATTGTATGATTTGAGTACACTTAACTGTGATTTGGATCCTGACTAGAATTACCTGCATTTTTACATGATAGTATATTTCAACAGAAATTAATTTTATGTAAATGTTTAATATGTAGGATGCATTTGATAAAGAAATGACAATGATAGTTTCATGCCATGCCTCTTTATATCGTTTAAGTTGTTAGCTGAAATTTCAATTTAAGTAACATAACATATATTTTCTTTCTTCTTTCATATACCTGCAAAATCACTGTCAAGAAATAAGACTAAATGACGTTTCTTCTAATTTATATATATATATATATATTTTAAAAAAACTTAAACTTGCATTTTTGAGTAAAATCTACCTATATTCTAAACTATAGGTTTATAAATATAAGGACATCTTATTAGGTGTTTGGGACGGCTGTTTAGAGAAAATATTTTTTAAAATGAAAGGAAATCAGGAAAATACAACAGAAAAATAGTTGTATAATATATACATGTTTCAGATTTTTTATTTCCATCGCAGCATTCCCAAAGGCAGATTTCTGCCAAATGTACATTTTGGCAAATCTGTGTAGTCTTAAATAATGGTCACATCTGTTAGGAAAATTTGGCTGCTGATAAGCAACACTATAGTAACCAAATAAATGTTAACATTACTCAAAAGAGAGTTCCTAAAGTGGTCTGGAATTTAGCAAGTGTAGTCCTGACCATAGCTAATTGGTTTTTTTGGGGGGGGGGTATCCTGTGAGAAATAATTCTACTTAACTATTTAAGAGTCAATCCATTTAAGTATCAGGGTTGTTATTTTGGTATCTGCTATTTATTTTAAACTTCAAACAAATGAGTGTAGAATGACATTTGGAACACATTAACTAATTAATTATATTACAACTATATGCTTGATAGTTACCAACTATTTTTTTTAGATAGATGTATTAAGAGATAGTGATCTAAAGCCAATCATTTTAATAGTTCATTTGGAATTTTGTGTTATGTTAAACTATTTAACAAAAGAGCCGTGGTGACGCAGTGGTTAGAGTGCAGTACTGCAGGCTACTTCAGCTGATTACCGGCTGCCTGCAGTTTGGCAGATTGAATCTCACCATCCTTCATGGTTGACTCAGCCTTCCATCCTTCTGAGGTGGGTAAAATGAGGACCCAGATTGTTGGGGGCAATATGCTGACTCTGTAAACTGCTTTGAGAGGGCTGTAAAAAGCACTGTGAAGCGGTATATAAGTCTAAGTGCTATTGCTATTTCAATTGTTTCATATTTGATGGAGTTATTGTATTTTGCCCTAATACTACCTGCAATAAACCCAGAAATATGAATCATACACAATCAATAGAAGATCTCTGTATTGTCAGTTAGCTGGACCTATTTGATTTATAGATATAAATGAAGGCAGAAGTTCCTTCATTTAAGGATCTTATCATCATTCCTCATGGATGCTATTGGAAACACTTGGATACATATTGGTATCCTGTTATAGTTTTCTATCTATTAAACTGTAGCACTTCTAAATATGACATGCGTCTATTAATTAATTAAATTTCATGGCAGTTTGTTGATCCTTTACCTGTACCTAAGAAAAGCCTTTCTGGAAAATTGAACTTCATTCTGAAATATGAGCTGAAGAGTCCAGGAAGACTTGAGCATGACTGGAAAATTGGTTCATATGGATTCCATTATTTGGAAACTCCTTATACAGAATATTTCTGTCAAGAGTATATATGTTGATAGCATTTTGGTCAGATATGCAATAAATAAGAATAGTTTGCATTTTTAGTTAAGAAAACCCCTAGTAACTGATAATAATAAACTATTAAAAAGTAAGATGATCATGGTAATGAAATCATAACAAAAGGCTGCATGAAAAAGATGTGTGCTAACCTTTGGCTAATAGCACACTTTCTAGGAAGATGAAAAAGTGATTCATATTGAAACTATGCCTTAAGCTATGTTATCAATCTGTATTTCCATTAGGTCATTGAAAATTTAGCCTTTTGTTTTTAGTCAATTAAATAAGAAGGCAAATAAAGAACAAAAAGAGGATACAGGATCTCAGTTTTTTAATGTCTGCACCTTCCCCAAGAAGACAAGTTAGCAGTTGCTTTTTAGAGATAATATTGTTTTAAAGAAATCAACTCCAGAGAAGGACTGAATTTTCCAATATGCTTTTATAAAGAATTATTTTGTATATATTGCACTGATAAAATATTTCATATATACGGCACTGATTTGGACTACATAAGTTTTAGGAATTTTGTGGCCCAGTCATTAATATTCTATGCTAAGTGAATATTCCACTTTTTAAACTTATAAAACTGTCAATAATTAGGTTATATCAGTAGCCTTTCCCCCATTTCCTTGGCATGCTTTCTCATGATATATTAATGCATTAATTGACCCTTCATTCCTTTAGTTCAGCATAGTCAGCAGTAGCAAATATAATGCGTCTTCCCAACTAGGTGTACAAATATATAAATAATTGTAGAAATCTTGGCGTTCTATTTGATCATGATAGGTAGGAACTCAGAAATTCCAACATACCCAGAATTTTCCAGAGTTTCTAGAATGAAATAGGAAAGTTCTGCAATTATGTTAACAATTTCATTATTATAAGAGACCTTCAAAATTTCAGTAGTAGCTATATCTTTGTTCTTTTCTCAGATTATGGAGTATTAAGATTCATTCAGCTGTTCACAATATAGTATTGCTATTCAACAAATATTTCTCCAGCTATTTCACGTAGCAAAAATATCCAGCATTTAAAATTTGCTGGAACAGCTTCTCTGTATTAGGTTGCTAAATATCAACTGCTCTCATCTGTTAACAAGATGTTCTTTGATCTTGTAGATCTCAAGTGGAATAATTTCTGGGAGATTATCAGCGGTGGAAAAACAGCATGTGTACTCAAAAGATAACCCAAATAATCATCAATGTGAATCACAGTGAAGGCTTTTGCATTAGTTCTGCTCTATCCATTATGGAATCTGGATAAGCTTCCTTCAAATTCTCCTAATAAAAATCAGTGCATGGTCTGTGTATTCTAACAAAATTCAACATCAGGAATTTCAATTAGAGAATAATATGGGATTTAGACACCAAGTTTCTAATCTGTGTTTGAAAACTTGAACATAGGAAACTAAACATAAATTAAACCTCAGAGAATATGGAGTATTACCAAAACGAATAATTGATTTTCAACAAATTTCATTTTAAAAAATGAACCCAACATTATTGATTTTTTAAAAAAACATTTCATTACAGCATTTTGCAATATAGTCAAGTAAGCACATTATATTGATTAAATAGAGACAGTGAGTACCTATAATGCATTTGAACTTTAAATTGGTAATATTAATAGAAACAAGTCTATAGAAGAATTGCAGGGGGAAAAAATCCAATTTGGGGAAGAAGGAAAATCTGGAATCTGAATTTTCCAGAGTTTGCTGTAAAGTCTCAAGTTCTTCTTCCAGAACTCTATGCAATATTTTTGGAAATTTGGACAGGCAGACACAGCTTTAGAGGTATTATAAAACATGTCAAAAATATACATGAGTCTCCAGAGTATGATAATATCATCATGGTGATTGTGGAAAGATGTGATTTCATGATGTGTATTGCTATATCAACTTCTGGATGGTATATCTAAGATTTTAGATCATCTGCAGGAATAATTTAGATTCTGATGGAACATGGTGCTTTGCAAATGTATTGGGTTCAATTTCCATAACTGACTTTTGTTGGCTAGGACTACAGGGGGTTGAAGGTAACACATCTGGAAAATATCAGGCTGGACAAGGCTGAGCTAGGAGCTAGCCTTGTCTCTAATGCTATTGTAATTTTTTTCTTGTAAATTATTTTGATGATAGCAAAAAGTTTTTGAACTATGATGGTCATGAACAATTAATTCCTGATAAATTGCAGCTAAAAATTTTAAGGCTATGGAAGGGTATGTGTCTGTATATGTGTATTAGTAAGATGTGTTGGTTAACAGTCAATTGAGAAAGAAAAAAGATCATGGTTTAGGATATGGAAGTGCCTCTATGTTGAAAATAAAAAAGTGTTATCTGTTAGGTGTCTCTGGATGATCGCTGATTTGATTTGAACAGGGATTTAAAGAGGGTACAATTCTATTTGAGTTTGGGTTTCACAATTCAGGGCAAATCAATTGATTTTAACTGCTTCAAGATTTAATATGAAAAAATATGTTTAGGCTATAATGAAGTGGCAGAAAAGTTTCAGTTGTTTCATAGGATGAAAGAGGAAAGAACGATAAACTCTTCAGAGGACATGAGCACTGCTAAGTTTCAATCAGTACATACCAGAATGTACTGCAATAAATTATATGTAGTCCTCAATTTACAATCATAATTGAGCCCAAAATCCATGTTACTAAGTGAGAAATTTGTTATGTGTGTTTTGCCCCATTTTACAACTTTTCTTGTCACATTTGTTAACTGAATCACTGCAGTTGTTAAGTGAATTTGGTTTCCCTGTTGACTTTGCTTGCCAGAAGGTTGCAAAAGGTGATCATATGACCCCAGGAGACTGCAACCCTCATAAATGTGAGTCAGTTCTCAAGCATCCAAATGTAAATCATATGACCATGGGGATGCTGCAACAGTTATAAGTGTGAAAAATGGTCATAAGACACTTTTTTCAAAGCTGTTGTAACTTCAGTCACTAAATGAACTGTTGTAAGTCGAGGACTACCCGTATTCATTTCATACTTTTTAAATACATGTAGCAAGAATAAAGAAATTTCAGACCAGCAGCTTTATCCATATTATCCAGCAAATAACCTAAATTGTGGTGAATAAACCAAGGCAGAGAATGTCCTACTTCAATTGAAAAAAATTTTTTTTTCAGAAACTACTACTTTTCTACCCTATTTTCAGGGATGTTAGCAACAATAATAGAACTTAGGTTTACAGTATATAGCACCTTAGTGCTTTACAGCACTCTCTAGGTGGTTTACAATGTGTTATTTGCATGTTGCCTCCAACAATCTGGGTCCTCATTTTACCAATCTTGGAAGCATGGAAGGCTGAGTCAACCTTGAGCCCTGTCAGGATCGAACTCTAGGTTGTGGGCAGAGCTTGCCTGCAGTACTGCTCTTTAACCACCACTCCACCAGGGCTCCTGTTGGGCTTAGAATTCCCATTGATCAAACACACTAGCTCAATTCATGGGGTCCTGCTGATGTAGTGACCTAGAGTCTACGGCTGTTCATGCCTTGGCTGACTTTGGATCAATTCTAACAGAACTGAGTGACTGTGGCTTTTTGGACCCCCAGGGTTGGGGGTGTTACTATTGTTGATCTTGGATGGGGCTGCACTATTCAAGACTGGTACACAATTTGAAGGTCCTTCTGGATCCACAGCTACTGCTTAAAGAGCCGACAGCAGTTGTGGCTGAGAGTGCTTGCCTGAATAATTAGGTTTGAAGTTCAAATTCATTCATTCATTCATATTTATTTATTTAAAACATTTATAAGAGTCTTATAAGCAGCTCTTGGCAGTCCTCAATCAAAATCCAATAAATTTCAATAAAAGACAGGTAGTGCTGCTCTGCAAACAGAGACACATCAGTAAATATAGAGTAGTGAGGTCCTCCTAATTGCAGGTGTGGTAATTCAGAATTCAGCCCAGATACAAATAGAGGTTCAAAGAAATGGAAGCAGCAGCAGAAACAACAGGGTAGATATAATCTATAACTGTCTAGGAATCAAATGCCAAGAAAGTTAGCCAATCAGTTTGAATTGAGGAGTTGAGGATCAAAGAAAGCAAAGCATAAGGAACAAAGACCTGAGGTGGGCATCTGCTGTTGGCTGTTTTCCAAGTAGTCCAGATACAAGTGTGGCTCATACTGGTGTTGGCATCTTTGCAGGGTTTTCCAAAGTTGCTTTCAGAGTTTGAGGTTGGGCATTTTGCCATCTTTGTCCCCTGGTTTCTCCCACGTCTATTCCTTCTGATTATCTGTGAATCAATCCCAGCTGGTTGGTCACTGGCTGACTCTCAGGCAGATGATCTGCTGGATTAGGCCCTTGAACGACATTCAGGCTATTCATTCTTTTTTATTTATTTATTTTTTATTGAATTAAAAACATACACACACAGAAAGAAGAAGAAAAAAGAACACAAACAAATACAAGTAAAACAATACACAACATGTACAACATTTAAACATAGTATCTTATTTCTTAAGAAAGT
>JANHZT010002138.1:0-26988 GCA_032468215.1 Stegonotus admiraltiensis | reverse complement strand
AGATCTTTGTTATGTAGAATAGACTGGCCCAGGCCTTAATGGCTCATTGACAAAGATTGAGTTTCTGCCTCTGGCCCATTAACAAAGGGGGGGGGCAAGAAGGTGGAAGCTGCTATAAAAATATGCTTCTCCATTTTTCATACAGGGAAATATAATATTCTGCCTTTTTAATATTTCCTAAAATTTGATTCTCTGACTCAACTGGGTGCTAACTTCCTACATTAGCCAAACCAGCAGGAGCTGAAGAGGCAGTGGTCCTCAGTGACTAGGCCAATTGTTAATTTTGGCAAGCATGGCACTTGTTTTTCCATCCTTACAAAGCATGATGTCTTTTTAAAAATATTTAGGGGAGAAATAAGGGCCACACCACTTGAGTAGAAGAAACAAAAGATTCTTGAATAGGTACCAGCAAATGAAATTCTTTTCCAACGAACAAATCAACCTTTATGAAAAAAGTTCACAACTGGGTTTTAACTTTGTAAAGTGTTAGTTTATTTCTTTTCACCTTCTCTTCCTGTAGATTTATGTATGAAGTGCCCTTCTTACAATGGTGGTTTCATTTTTAATAGCTGCCGACTTTTACATTTCCCATTACATTAAGTTTATTGGAGCAAAAATACCTAAAAGTTTTGTGACACTGTAACTGGAGCATAAATTCCTTGGGGTAGGATCTCAGTGGACTATGCCTGATAATATAAAATTCCTGCTTGTGTCATGCACTGATTCCTCCAAGACTGTTCATTTTTGCTTATATTTCCATTTTCTGTTAAAACCAAATTTTGGATCATGATATGAACTACAAATTCACTTTCCACACTTTTCAGCATCCATTTAAACTTTTCAAATCCACAAAATCAGATTATTGCTAGCTCTTCATCAACATGAAACAAACCTAAAATGTAAATGTTTAACTGGTTACTGTCTCCAAGGTTTTTGATACATTTAGCAACAATTTGACTGGGTCATAATATGGCATAAGTTCATGAGGTCAAGGACTAATAGGTACTTCTCAAAGCATCCAGCACTTAACAATAGGATGGGAATTTTATAGAGTTACTCCTGTTAATTCCATGGCTGTCATTTCATACAATCTAAATCTGGGTGTGATGAATTGAAATTACCTTACTGTAGACTCTTGGAAGCTTATATGAATTAAATAGATTATTGTAGGTTTGAGAATCAAGCCAGTAAAACTCCTCTTTCCTCACTCCTCTCTTTATCATATCTATCTATCATCTGTCTGTCTGTCTGTCTGTCTGTCTATTTATCATCCATTTAGCTATCTATCATCTACTTACCCATCCAACTAGCTATCTAGCTATCTAAACTATAATCTATCATCATCTCTCTTTCTCTCCCTCTATCTCTATAGGTTCCTCCGGAGCCCTATATGGCACATGGCCAGGCTCTCTGTGAAAGCCCATTTCTCTAAAGAAATCTCATGCTACCAGTCGGATAGAGTGGGCAGGTTTCTGGTCCCTTCTCCCAAATAGTGTCATCTCACGGGAGCTTGGAACTGTGCCTTTTCTATGGCAGCCCTGTGCCCTATGGAACACTCTATCTCCTGAAGTTTGACAGGCCCGCATCTTTTAGCTGTAAGACCTGGCTTTTCCCCAAGCATTGGAAGTAGGTTAACTCCCAATAATAGAATGTTAATGTGGATTGGTGCCAGGTTTTTATTGTTTTAATGTTTTAACTGGATTATAGTTTTTTAAATGATTTATGTGTCTTTAAATTTTTGAAGAGAGCCGCCCAGAGTCAGCTAAAAAATGGGCAGCTATATAAATGTTTTAAATAAATAAATAAATAAATCCCCTCATCTTCTTCTATGACTATAACAAACAACATGAGTTGAGAAATGTATTCTTTCTGGCGCAGAAATATTTCTGAATTAAAACAATATTTTATTTTGCAGTTTTTAGTAAATCAGCTATGAAAGCTTTGGAAAAGATAGAGCATTCAGATTCCACGTTGTGACAGATCAGAGTAGTGCAAGCAATTGGTATTCCATGGGAACAGAAGCAAAAGTTGAAATTGTATAGGAAGATTATTGATCCTTTTGCAGTTTAGTATTGGAGAAGACTCATGAGAATATTATGGAGAGCTGGGAAAAACAAAAGAATCATCAAACAAATCAACCCTGAGACACAAATGACCAGGTTCAAATTATCCTACTTCAGACAATTCATCCAAAGATTAATTCTTGGAGAAGACTCTAGAGCTAGGAAAGGTGGGAGGAAAGCAAAGAAGATGATGACCAGGAGCAAGGAATGTGAACTCAATTAGAAATAGCAATCGATGCACCACTAGAAGGTATGAAGAGATCAAGTTCTTCAAGTAGTCATGGAGAAAATCTATCTATGCAACTGCTAAAAGGTGACATTAACTTGATAATGTCAGCTTCCCTCCCCCCAAAAAAGAGAAACTCAATATGCAGTGTCACTATTTGACATCTTTTACATCATGGATTCAACCCAACTGAAAACAGAGAAAAAGACTTATAGCCACCAAAGGACAAAAAACATGAAATTATTTTATGATCCCCTATTTAAAAATACAGTAATAAAAGTTTGTGCAGTTTAATTATAAATTTAATTGTAGCAGCTAAAATAATCATTGTCCAACATTGGAAAACTCTAAGAAATGGAACAATTAAAATGTAGATTAACAAGGCCTTTTCAACTGGCGTATTGAAAAAAAAATTACAGTTATAATAATATTGTAAGTCATCAGAAGCTAGAACCACAATTCTATCATTAAAAATTTATATGGTATATATCAACAGCAATAGATTATAATATGGTATACATATGTACAAATTGTATTTGTACAATACCTGTCTCTTTACTGTACTTACATTTTACATTTTTCTATAATTGCCGTATCTTTTTTCTTTACACATAAATCTTGGATTTTAACATAAATTTATTTTGGTTATTTGATAATGTAGTTAATCATACTTCAAAAAACAAGAAAATGAGGAATAGATTGGTATTGTCATTGTATTACATGAGAGATATGCCTGTTTTTTCTAACTAAAAATAGATGTTTTTCATGTTTAATAGGCATGTAAGGGCTGATCAGTATTTAATGTATTTATCATTCTTGAACAGTGCTAAATCATTAAGGGATTGAAATATTTGTTATTTTGTCTGTGTGCACAAGACTATTCTACAAATAACTTTCATTTCAACCAAACAAGGACTACTTTCCTTTTAAAAAATCTTAATGGGTCCACTAAAATATTACAAATTCCCTAAAACAATGGCAAAATGCTCTGATTTTCTGGATCATACGTGTATTATACAAGAGCTAAACATCTTACTCTTAGAATTATCAACAAGAGAACTGAATTGGCCCCCATTTGTGTAGAGAAAATCAACAGTAAACAGGTACTGTTATTGTTATAATATGCACCATTCTCCAAAATGTGGATGTATGATGAGGAAAAACATATTCATGAAAAATCAGCATGAATAACTGAAGTTATGATTGCACAAAGAATGCTGTGCAGTGCATCCATGAGTATTTATTTAGCTGCAATACCAACTAGACTAATCGGAATCTGCTTCTAGATAGTCATGGTTGCTGCTACTTTTTCTGATTTTTGTTGCTTACTCTATTGCTCTTTCCTGACATTATTTCCCCTCTCTATAGGCCCAATTTGGAACTGATGACAGCTCTTCTTCTCATATATCTCAACCAGTTTCTTCATCTAAGTTTTTCTTTTGATCCTGGACCAATGACAGTAACAAAACTGAGAGCAACACCTATCAGATCAGGCACAGAAGGAGAGGATAGATGGGAGGACAATGCAAATAGAGGTTGAGCTCCATTAAACACAAAGGTCCAAATCAGGTAGCTTAGCCAACACTGTATATATTTGTGTTAAAAGCATCCAATATGTAGATTTACTGTAACTCTAGTAGCAAATTATACATACACTATCCTTCTGTTTGAGGCTATTTCTCTGACAAAGATTCAGTGGGCAAAAATTTATTTATTTATTTATTTTATTTTATTTTATTTCTATTATGCCCTCATCTGCAATCATTTGTCTTTGGTGAGCCATCCTTTTTCAGTCCAGTGCAGCAAACTTTGGAACTAGTTTATTAGCAAGCATCTAATATTGTCCTGTTATATTCTATCATTTAAAATAAAAACCTTATTAAGCATAGGAACCTTAATGGATTTCTTTACACACTAGTTAGAGATTTAAAATGCCAATTTATCATTATATTAATCATGTGTTTTCCAAGTTCTTTTATTAGATCTTCAAGATAAGGAACCCAGATTAAACTAATTGTGCAATGCTCAAACCATTAAAGTATCTATACGTTATTGTATATCATACAATACTTTTGGCAAGTCATTTAAAAATAAGAACATCACTTTTAAATCTAAAATAACTTTCAACATTGTTATTTAAATAATTAAACAGATAGTTAAGAATTAAAATGGAATGAAGTTATCATATATACCCTCATTGGATTCTGCAGCTTATCTTCACCCTGAAGTTATCAATAAAAAAAGGCCACTATGAAAAAAATGTGGAAAATATTTTTATTATAAAACACAGTATATTGATCTTAATATTACATAAAATACAGTAAAATATCAGAGTCTTGTAAAGACCAATAATTTATGTACTGAGACCTGTCACTGATATGCTTCTAGTCTCATAGTCTGAAAAACACACATAGACAAAAATAAAATAGAAGGATATCACCTAGGAATTCTGTTGCTGAGTTCTATTTTTACCTTTACAGTAATTATTATTTTGCCATGCTGAAATAAAATCAGAGGGTTATTACTCAGTTACTACTAATTGAAAGATTTAAGAGAACTGCAAAAGAGAAAGGGGGAACATTTTGATGTTGCTGAATTCTCATCATCCCTGATTTCTGACCATGGTTCCTAGCATAGGAATCTTCAGGGTCATTGAGGAGGTCACATTTATCTCAACATCATTGCACAAATGGTAAGACTTAAGGATAAATTGCAATATGGCTTCCATCAAAAGCCCTTGCTGCCTTCGGTTACTGAGCATCATAGTTTGACTTCTAGAGATCCACAGTTTCCTTAACCCCTGTGACAGAAGAATAGTTAGGACTAATTTTACAGCAAAGCTTGAAAACTGGTTGTGGTAGGATGAGATATAAAGGAATAGCTTGCAGCCAACAATGAGAAGGAAGCATTTTTTCACTGTGTCAACTTTTTTTAGATAATACTACTATGGTATGTCTTAAGGTGTTTGTTTCAAAACAGAATTTAAGCTTATCTGTGGTTAGAATACAGTAGAAATGGCCTATGAAAAGTTGTCAACAGATGTTTCCCAGTTTAGCATTCTTTGTAAATATTGCATATTTACAGTACATTCCAATTTGCTTCCTGTCCAATAACATTACAAATTATGGAAAATAATGCGAAGAATAAATAATTTGCAAATGGACATTAAATAATTGGATTAGATTTATAAGTGAGATTTAGGCCAAAACTATTTATTACTATTAGATTTGCAAAATTGTTGCTGAAAAAGGTCTCCTTGTCTTTACCTTGTAACTTGCTCCATCGCAACTGAATTTTGAATTTCTGCGCCCACTTCACTGGTAGGTAGTGACATAATATGGGATCAGGAATCTCAAAAATTCAAGGGTCAATTATATCAAGATAATATATATTCATATTTACATATGAATATATGAATGTAAGGGAGAGAATTTGAAATTAGAGGAACTCATAGCACACCCTAAATCGAGTTAAGGATTAGTTTTAGGCTTTATGCATTGCACAAAAGAATTTATTACAGTGGTGATCCCCATGAAATCCCCCTTAATGGAATCCAAACAAATTTGGCTTGATTCATACATGGATACAGGGTCCCTCCAAGTCAAATTTCAAAGCTATATTCAAACATATCCTTTTTACAGTGGTCCCCACTGAGTTTTGATTGTATACCCCCTTGCTCTAATGTTAGGTTCCAAGGCAGATGGTTAGAATTTCTATTAACAGCATAGAGACCGTTCCTAAGCCTTCTCTAAAATGATACCTGTCTCAATTATAGTTTGTTATTTTATTAATATTAAGCTGCATGATTCACCATTTGTATTCAGCTACTTTATTTCCTATCATTGTTCACTTGACAAGGATTTTAGATACCTTTATATATGCAAAGATGTTTGCTAGGATTTTAGAATATGTGCATATAGGTTGCTTTGGAATCACTGCCTAGTATATTTTTAGCAGTGCATTTATAGAAGCCAGCATCTCTTTGTGTAGCTTGCTGGATGATTAGGGAGCCCTGAGGATGAAGGAACTTGTTTCCATACAGACGGGACTGAGCTCCTGTGGTTAGATGCAGTTTCTCTGGCAGTTCCCATGTTATTTCTGCTTTAGGAATTCCAATGGCCATACAATTCAGTTTCACTGTATTCCCAGGCCTTGCATAAATGACAGGTGCTGGTTCACTTGTGATCCGGGGTGGGTAGGCAATCACAATTACAGGAACATTCATAAGAGAAGAGCCATAATCTGTGGCTACCTTGCAAAGGTAAGTCCCTCTATCAAACACAGAGGCCTTGCGTACAATGAGGGATCCATTCTCAAGCAGGGAGAATCGTCCAATGGCCTGGGGACTATCTAAGACCATTCCATTAGGCAGAGTCCAGGTTACACGAGCTCGCTGACCAGGCTGGGTGGCACAGTGAAGCTGCAATGTCTCTCCATTGATGATGCTCACCAAGTTGTTATAATGATTGCTGATTTCTGGTTTCATTCCCACTTTGAGGAAGACCACCCTCTCTACATAGCCCCCTGAGTTTCTGGCAGTGCAACGGTAAGTCCCAGCATCTGCTGCAGACAGAGCACTGATATGTAGTATCCCATCTCTTTTGTGATAAAATCTCTGCAGATGACTGCTTTTCATCAGTTCGGTACCATTGGGAAGGATCCAGGCAGTTCTGGGTGAGGGGGTCCCGTGGACTGAGCAATTTAGATTGATGCTGTGACCTGCAGTGGCTGTAATCCTTTCAGTAACAGGATCCCCAAAGAAGGGTTTTTCCACATGATCCACAACCTGAAGCTGCATAACTAGGCGGGCCTCTCCCCCTTCATTTCTGCCAATACACACCAGCTGCACAGCATCTGTTTGCCTTACCCCACGAATATCCAGTGTGCCATTGCGATGTACAGTGATTCTGTTGCCATAATAGGGGGCAGGGAGGATCACTCCTTCCGGGAAAGCCCACATGACCCGGGGAGATGGGATGCCTTCTGCCTTACAGTCAATAAGTTTTCGACTGTCTTTTACAGCCATTTCTCTGACTGATGTGATGGTGCTGGGATGACCATTTATTTTAGGAGGTTGAACATTGACATGGATCCAAACTATTTTGCGGTCCTCTCCAGCACTATTGCGGGCTACACATGTATAGTTGCCACTATCAGATCTTTGGGCTTTTTGTATGAGAAGTGTCCCATCTATGTACACTTGATATTTATCTGATAAGATTGGGATTGGTCTATTGCTTGGGGATAACCAGAATACCCTTGGAGTAGGCTCCCCTTTTGCTTCGCATCCTACAGATACTGCATCACCGTAGGGGATGTTGAGAATGACATAGGTTTTATTTCTAATTGTGGCAGGTTCAGCTACTACTTTAACCCGCACTTTCATCTCATCTTTACCAATCTGGTTCTCAGCATAACAGATGTAGTCTCCTTCTTCTCTCAGCCCTACTTCATTGAAATATAATGTTCCATTGTTGAATACCACATATCTCTTTGCTCGGCTTCCACTGTCATCTGATTGCATGAAGGTGTTAACCATACTTCCATCTGGAAGACTCCAGGAGATCTCAGGGTTTGGTAGACCTGTGGCAACACAATCAACTTTTAGATCTCCTCCATATATAACTTTGTGATTATTCTCATTCTTGTGTTCAATTTTGGCAGGTTTCATCATCACATTCACTTTGAGGACCACATAATCATCTCCAATCTTGTTGCGGGCCATACACAGGTAGTCTCCTGCATCCTTGTCAGTGACAGAGTGGATAACCAGAGTTCCATTGCCAAGTACCTTGATTCTGCTATCCAAACTGTTTTAAAGGGGAAAAGGAAAGAGAATATATGCTTATTAAACCATAATCTGTTGAGCTATCAACAAACAAAAATAATTATGCAATAGTGGTGAATATCTGTAGCTCAGGTGTAGATGAGGGTGAAGGTTCATTTTCTTGATACTACTTTTACTTGATACAAGATAAGATATAAAAGTATGAAAGAAACAATATAATTTACAAAAGCAACACTAACAATTGCAACCAATTCTATGTGGGACAAACATCTCATCAGTAAAAAATCAGGATCCACAAACATCAGCTGGCAGACAAATGCCATGATCCCAAACCCTAATTTCTACTCATACTGACATCAAACAGCCCCAGTTTGATTGGAGTAACACAAAAATCATTGGCCACGCTACCACCTGCCATACTCATGAGTTCATCAGCCTCGCACAAAGCCACAAGCAATTCTATCAACAGACCCATTGGCCTAAAATCAGTCACAAGATCCATCACAAGGGTCTCACTGGTGACTCATGCTTGATCCATCACAAATCCCATCACAATACCCTGACCTGATGGGACCATCACTTGATGTGACCTCACCATCACAAGACCTACTATGAAGTCCTTATAAACAGAAGAACACGGAAATTGGCATCCCCTAACTGCTGAAGATGTTACCTAGCCTGGTAAGGAAATTTTCAGAAACCAGCCCACAAATTTGGAGAACGAACCTTCACCCTCAAATATAATTATCTTCATTTTCAGGCCAACAACCATACTGAAACTGACTTTATTTTAATAAAAGGATGTTTTTATTTACTTCCAATTTCCCTTTTGAAGACTGTGGTTTTATTTATAAAACTGAATTCTGCATGTAGACATGGAAAAAAAATCTTATATATATATATATATATATACCATGGATAAGTTCCAAGTAACTTTGTACGCATGAATGCACATGTTTATAAAATGAACAGGATATTGAGACTACAGTCCATATGAAAAGATATACACATGTTTACTAACCAAGAAACCTTTCCGCAGAGGCTGATAGTATTTTGATTATAGCAGTTTAAAAAAATGCTGTCTATTAAAAGTGAAATATATATGTATTTATTAATATTCCAATTTTCAAATTCAAATCT
Organism: Stegonotus admiraltiensis; assembly: GCA_032468215.1. Taxonomy (NCBI): domain Eukaryota; kingdom Metazoa; phylum Chordata; class Lepidosauria; order Squamata; family Colubridae; genus Stegonotus; species Stegonotus admiraltiensis. Next base: position 17,771 of record JANHZT010002138.1, on the reverse strand, counting down.
CATACATACTTCTGGGAAATATATTTCACATTTGAATAGACATACATTGAATTATTCTGTCAGTAAATAATAATCCATCATGGATTTCTTAGCATAGAAAAGTTCGTTTTTACAAGCCTTATACAAAATATTTACATGATTTCATAAAATGTAGCCAATATGCTTAATCTATAGCAAAACATTGTATGTCACAGTGAAATATATGATCAATCTATTTTAAGTTATTATAGAAATCTAATGACAGAATTCCAGTTTATTATGCTTGTTTGGAGAATTAGATGTTTGCCTTGGATATCGATACTGGTTGAGAATTTCTCTACCCTTAAACTGCTCCCACTTTTTGAGGCATTTCTCATTCCATTTGTATCATAGCTGAAAAACAAAAATATTCAAACTCTATATTTTTGCATATGTCTCTGTGTATGTGCGTAAAACTAAGACAAAGAGTTAACGAATGGATTTACAGTTATTTCTGTTCAATTCAAACTCCACAAGAATAAAAGAAAGGAATTTAAGACACACCCAAAGATCATCAATGTCATTTATATCCTACCTTCATTATTTTTTAAAATAAATAATTGAAGGTGATAAACAGGACATACCTAATACTCCTTCCTCCTATTTTCTCCACAATTCTGTGAGGTGGGTTGGGCTGAGAGAAAGTGACTGGCCCAAAGTTATCCAGTTGGCTTTCATATCTAAGGCAGGACTAGAACTCACAGTCTCCTGGTTTCTAGCATGGTGCCTTAACCTCTAGACTAAGCTGGCTTTTTCTTGATCTTTCAAGCTCAAATCAAACAAGAGAGGAAAGATTATTTGGGACCAGTAAAGAGATTACATTTCATTGAATACATGCTTGCTCCTTTCTTGTAATATTTTCATTAAATATATTATGGCAAAATATGTTAAATATTTTAATAATCCCTTTTGGCATTCCAGAAGTCTCTCAAGACATGGATTTTTTTTAATCAGGCTTGGGGTTCCCAGGGAACTAGAAACATGTTTAAATGGCTCATATTGAGGTCACAATTTTTATCCTTCTCTGTGCCTAGGCTTTGTATATTTGTTTTTCTAAAATTTATCTTTTAATGTGAATTTTATTTATTTTGTATTTGTTGTTTTTATATTTTTGTTTTTTTCAATTGTTGTACACCTGCCAAAGTCATTTTTTGTCAGATGGAAGGCTCAATATGATTAATAAATAAGTACATAAAAATAGCACTGGATCATGTTTTCAGTATTTTGTGGTAATTATCTAGTCATAACTACCACAGCTTTGGCGTAGAATGCAGTTATAGGTCTCAGCCTAGCACTCTTGAGACTCAAAACTGTGAGAATAGAACATTTAATTGCCACTCATTCATCTGTAGCTGGTATTTTAGCTGATACTTTTATACTTTCTTGCTATGATTTTCTATAATTAATTTCCTTTGTACCATTCCTTGTCTGCCATAGAATACCCTATTCAATATAGGTTCTGCCCCTTTCATAATGTAATGGCTAAGTAATTAAAGCCCATCAATCTTCTCATGCTATGGTGTTAATCTATGTAGGAATGTGTATATTGAGCTAGAGAATAGGGTTATCAAATTTGGGCTGACAAAAATAGCAGTAATGAACTAAATGACAGCAATAAAGTATGGAAAACTAATAACTGTTGGATCCCTTATAGTGGCTATGCAGATTTGTGCAACCAAGATCTGATAACTTTAAAATGAGCTCATATTCCATAAAAATAAACATTATTTCTATGCAGGGCACATTAAATCCCCTCTGCAATATAAATTTAAAAGGATTACTTATGTGAAATGATACTCAGAGCACCACTATTTCTGTCAAATATATCATCCTCAAAAAGTATCTCAGCATTTATTATCCAAGTTTGACAGATCTCTCTCCCTCCTCCCTCCCTCCCTCTCTCTCTCTCCAGGCAAGAGAAGCAATTGCCTAAGCTTTAATGTGCTGAATCTATGACAGATTGGTTAAATAGCTTTTTTTTAATTTGCCACTTTGCAAACTTCAACAAGTAAGCCATAGCAAACATATTTCCAGCAGTTATCTCTAAAGAAGCATTTTTAATTAATACAGTCTTGATACTTGTAATGGGGAACTTATGGCATGCCTTAATATAAGGGTATCCTATCATTATTTATCCAATTCTGCTAAATGGTTTTTGAGATTATTTAACTGCAGTACTAACTCATGTACTGGACACTTAAACAGAGTGTCATGTGATATTAAAGCAAAAAACCTGATCCACACTATCTACTGTACATCCTTAGACTATGCACATTACAAATATTACAAGAAATATTGCCAGACAACTGCAAAGGGGACTATTAATCTATTCATGCTTTGGCATTAGCTTTTCAAAGCTATGGTGGAGCATTCCTTGGCCCATCATGAAAGACTTGAGGCCAGGAAGTTAAATCTGGGACCTTTTTCATATTAAGCATGTACTCCACCAGAAACTGCAGTCTGCAGCAAATGGAACAAGATATAATTCCGTCACAAGCTGGAATATGGAGTTAGGAAGTGACCTCAGTGCTGCAGTTGTAAAATGTTTCTCTGCTAAGAAGTAAAACTGTCCAATTCTCCGTATTCTTACTCCAAAGACCATTCAAAGTTCAGCAGAGCACAGTTTTAGCTTTATCAAACCCATCCAAGACGCATAATGGCTGAAACTGTGACCTAGTTTCTGCCTCAGTATATTTGTCTCTTAGGGTCAAGTTCAGCTATTGATTGACCTGGCTTATTTCTGAAAATACATATATAAAATCAAGCAACCAACAAATGTTGCAATGTTACATGTTTCGTACGTAATGGTATGAAAATTATAATAAATTTGCTGATTAGTTCATATTCAGAAACTATGATATATAGTTAGATTCTAATGTATCTTTGCATAGTCAGATATAAACTGATAATTTATAATCATGGAACATAAAACAGATGTGCAATTTTTGGGAACCCAGGACCAAATTTCAAATGGCCACAGCAAATTACAAATGTGAATTAATTTAAGTATCAATATATTTATTATCCAGAAGTTAATAATTTGTCCCATTAATATCTTAGTAAGGTTACACATTGGCAGCAACTTCTGTAAGGACGTTGAAAGTCTTACCCATAGCTTAGGAAGCTATAGCTAATCATGGGCCCAAAGTCCATGCATCCCTGGCTTAATGTAGATATTACTGGAATGAATGAAAGGACGATGCTAATTTGAAGAATTGTTATCTGTAAAATCAAAATACAACAACTTTTACCTAGAATTCCAAAAGAAATATTTACCTTTGTAGAGAATCCACCATTCTTTTTGAAGGAAGCCTCCAGAGGATCCATGGCCAGGGATCCCCAGAGGCACTGCAATTCAGTCGCAGGGTACTACCATAGGTTACATCTGTTCTCTGGGGTGAGCTTCCTGTGATCTTGGCATTTGTTGACTGTTTTTTGACCTGCAGCTGTATGGTTCTCCTGACTGTCCCAACCATATTTGCTGCAATGCATTCATAGCTCCCACTGTCTTTGGGCAATACATGACGTATATAAAGGGTTCCATTTGGAAAAACAAACAGATTACCATGGACAAATTGAGACGGCCGAATCTGAGTCCCATCAAAAAGTACCCAACGGATGCCAGGTGGAGGGGCTGCTTTTGCACTACAGTGAATGTTGATGCTTTGTCCCACATTGAGGGAAAAGTTTTCTTCTTTCTTTTGCTCAATAATTGGTGGCAAGGCAGCTATGTGAAGTCTCACAGCAATACTGTCAGCTCCTGCAGTGTTGCTGGCTATGCATTTGTAAATTCCCCGATCTTGAAAGTTAGTGTCTTTCAGGAGCAAGGTTCGGTTCTCATATAGCATAACCCTTCCCTCCATAGTACTCACAGTTTGAAATATTTTACGATTAGGAAAAATCCAAGAAATGTGTGGGTTTGGGATTCCAGTGGCTTGGCAATCCATAGTCACTTCTTCTCCAAAATAAACAGTCAAATCCTTAAAGCGAGAACCCAGCATTTTGGGCTGTTGAGCTATGACCATCAACAGGACAATCATTTTATCAGTGCCATGAGAGTTCTCAGCAGTGCACAGATACTGTCCACGGTCCTGAAGCTGAACACTGTGAATAAGGAGTGTGCCATTTTTCAAGACGTCAAAACGTTGCATCTTTGTTTGGGCTGTCATCGTTGCTCCTAAAGTTTCAGGGCAGGAAAATGAAACACTTGTTGTTTCAACACTTTCTAAAATACTTATCATTTATTAAATAGAACCTAGAAATGCACTGCAATACTCCAGTAAAATCTAAGACCCCAGTAAAATCTAAGATGTAAATTCAGTAAAATGTAAGTACCAAATCTAACCATTTGCTTCAATCATTCAATCAAAATTAGAGACTTTAAATTTAGGGTGTCATTTTATATTAAAAGAAGCACCACACCTTATAACATCTATTAGGGCATTCTTCAGATATTTTGAAAACCCCAGTTGATCCTATGCTCTTGGCCAGATTGACTAGAATTAACATCTCTATGGAACCAGTTTACTGATTTAACACATTCAATATAGCTTCAATGAATTTCACAATAAAGATGGGAATGCCTATCAAGATATAATTTTTTATTTTGCATCAATAATTCATACCAAAGACTGAAAATATGCATGATGCAACAATCTATTTTACTGATTGAACAACTTTATAAATGTACTGCACCTCTGAAATCATCAAAAGAAACAAAAATACATGCTTATGTTAAATAAAATGCATTCAATGTAATTGATTTTACATCCAACTGCTGTTGAAATGAGAGGATTAAAAAGGTTACCTGTAGAGATTTTTGTCCAAGAAAGGAGAGGCTTCGGTTCCCCTGTGGCATCACATGGGATAGCAACATCCGACTCAGCAAGAGCAGAAAGAATGTTAGACATTTTAGTGATAATTTTAGGTTTTTTTCCTTGTTGTGTTAAAGGCACAGAAGACTGAATGAGGCTTGAGTTGAAAACCTTAATTCTATCCAGTTTAGGCACAAATAACACATTTGGATTATTATAATAGATACTACTGGAAGACTGCAAGGTTGAACTCACTTGAGATTTTATTTTTGGAGTAGTAAAGGTAGGAATGATTGTCTCAGATGCTGGTACAGTATCCAAGGATATAGGAGGTACTGGGATAGTGGTGGCTTTTAAAGAAGTGCTATGCATTATCTTCTTGGTAACAGAGAGAAATGTTTTTTCAGTTGTGCTTACTGGTACTGGTACATTAGGTACCAGTGGTTTAGAGTTCACTCCCAAGTGTTGAAATATCCTGGTTCTGTTGATCAGAAATGGTGTTCTAGCATTGTGCAAATATGGTATAGCGTGATTGATTGTTCTTCCAGGCTTATCTCTACTTTCAGGAAGAAAGTTGCTGACAAAAACTTTGGAATTAATATTTTGCCTGATTTCATCTTGGTTGTCAGATTTGCCTGGAATAGGCATTTTAGGTCTATATAATGGAGCAGGTGTGGGGGTAGGAAAAGTTGAAGAGGTTTTTCTCTCTTGTGTGGTATAGGCTGCATATGCTGTTATCTCTGGTTTATTGGTATAATGAAGGGGCACTTGGTGAGTTATGAAATGATGAAAAAATCCTGGTGCAATGAGATATGGAGGTTTCACAGTCCCCCTGACATGAATGTACTTTGGAGGTGAAAAACCCTGGTTTTTTCCAACTGGTTGATTTGGAATATTTGGATTTAATGAAAAGCTGCTGTATGGCCTGCTACTACCTTGCTTTTGTTGAGTGGTGGAAAGTTCATTCTGTCTTGAGCTATATCTGGCTCTTATACTATCCACAGTGGGTGTCTTTCTATCTGGATATGTTAGTTTAATAGATGTGCGATTTTCCTTTGTTGAAGAATTATATGATAAATTAAGATTCATAGGTGTTAATGGAGGAGGAGGAGTGAGCATTGAAATGGATACAACTGAGGGATGTTTTTTTTCAGTTCTATATATTGCAATCTCATCTTCATGATTATGGAACTGACTAGTAATTTCTTTGGAGTATCCTGAAGTTGGTAGAATGTGTGTTTTATTTTGCCAAAGATCAAGAATTTGGTTCATTGCTGTAGGTATAGAAGTATGATCAGAGACTGAACTGTGATGAGATATAGTCACTTTTTCAACTTTATGAAAAAACGGTTCCATTGTAGTCTTTAATAGGTGATCTGAAAAATTCCACAATTTTTCTAAAGATGGCAGAGTTTCAGGATGTTCTGTTTGGCTAACAGATATATACTGTTGAGTAACAGGCTTCAACTGAGCTACCCTTGAATCAATAACATTTGGGAGGTCTGAGGAGAAAGAGTCAGCTTTTTCTTTAAGTTTTGGAATCACTGAAGAGGTAAGATCAAAAGATAATGTTGAGCTCTCTCCTAAAATGCTTGCTGTGGGGGTATTTGTCACTTCATTATAAGCTATGGGTAACTTATTTTCTGTAGCTGTTGTATACTCTGGACTGTGAGATAAATGCAGCTGCTTTGGGAGTGATGTAGTCACTGAATGATACATCGATGTCACTGTTTGACTTTTCTGATCCTTCATGACACTAGAAAGAGTTAATGGCGTCTTAGGTAATAAAGTAGGAAGTTGAACAGCTGAAGTTGCTATTGTGTCCTGGGGTTTTTGTAAAGTAACTGCATTTATTAATGATGAGGAACTCACTTTTTGTATTTCATCCTGTGGCTTCTGAGATCCAGCCATAAAACCTTGCATGGTTTGAGTAGTATTGTCAAGTTTAGATATTTTTGGAACAAAAGTTATCCCTTCTATATTAAAGGCTGTAGGAGGAATTGGTTTTGGTCTTTTGAATCTATTTGTTCTCCGTCTCCCATATGGTCTTCTTCGTAAATGCTTACTGATCACTGGTTCAGGTGTACTCATTTTTCTTTCATATGCTGTTATTATGGTTTCGGTTGTTGGTTTGTTAGTAGTAGCAGCTGTCAGCATCCATTCTTTCTTTTTCAGTGGATGAACAGTACTTTTTATAGTAGAAGAGGGTTTTGTTTTTTCAAGATTTACATTTGTTAATATTAGGTTTTTAGAATCTGTAAATGGATTAAAAGGAATTACTTGTACACGTTCTGTGCTGTCATGTTCTTTAGGAGCAAAAACTGTCATTTGAGCAGCAGATGCAACAATGGTAGCAGAGTTGTTGATTTCAGCATGTATAAAAGTTATTGCAACATTACTTACATTACTCATAGATTTAGCTTGTAAATATTGTTTGCTAGTTTTAGTCTTGTGGCTTTTGACAAGGACAGGATCTTTGACTGGAATTTCTGAATATGGATTAGGTGTGACTTTCTCCCTGTTGCTGACTGTCATTAAAGTGCTCTGAGTATAAGGTACAACTTCTTTTTTTGAGATCCTATTTATTTCTCCATTAAAAATTTCTATCCTTTTTGGTTCTGCTACTTTTGATTGGTCTGTGTTTGAATCACTATGATCCCAAGATTGTGTCTGCATAGTTGGAGAGAATTGGATTTCCTTTGCTACAGAGGTTTCCCTGCTGAATTGATCTTCTGGCATTTTTGAGAATTCATGTTCCACATGCACTGCTGAAGAAACTATTTGATCTTGATTATAATTCTGCATGCTGATGATAGAGGGAATGGTGACTGAAAGTAATTCTGCTTCATCCAAATGGGAAGAATCTGCTGAAGATTCTTCTTCATTGATTTCCACAGCACTCCTTGGTGGGAGACTGGAGATAGGTAGATAACTTCTTGTGGTCCATTGTGTAAAAGGAATCTCTGATGTGGTACTTAGAAGAGGAACAGAAGTGGTTGTATGTCTGGGAAGACTTTTTCTTCGAACTTTTGCCAAAATGTTAGCCCAGTGCTGTGGATTAATTTGCTTGTTTGTCATATGAATTCTCCTCCTGGATTCAAATACTCTTCGACCCTCAGCAACATTAATCTCTTCAGTCCTATCAATGCCTTTCCATAATTTCATTTTACGTTTTCCTTTATTTGTTCTTACCTGAACATGAAAAATGTCATCGCTCTTCTGCTTAAGTGATTGTTCATAATTTTTGAGATGAAATTTCTTGCCTGGCATACTGTAAATCTCTTTATCACCTGATCCCTCATCATCTCCGATGACTTGCCCCCTTACTGAGGTTCTTGAACCAGGTTGCTTTTTAAATTTTATTCTTTTAGAAGACCTGTCAGAAACCATCTTATTTACTGTTACTTTTACAACAACTTCATCTGATCCTCGTTGATTGATGGCCACGCATCTGTAGTAACCGCTGTCACCTACATGACTGTATGGAATTAACAATGTACCATTTTCTAGCAAATATCCACTAGAAGAGTTTGACAAATCATTAATTATTTGGTTGCTTGGAAGTATCCAGTTTAAATGAGCATCTGGTATAGCCACTGCACTACAGGGCAATAGTATGGAATCCCCCACATTTTTTTCAATTTTTGTTGGTTCAGAGTCAACTTGCTGAATAACTGTGGGTTGCACTAGAACTCTGTAGGCCACTGTGTCCACATCATCTCTCACTTGGGCAACACAGTGATATATCCCTGAATCAGCATAGACCACTGACCTGATGATTAACTGGCCACTACTGAGGACAGAAAACCTTTTGCCTTCCAATTTGAATGGAGCCTTCAGTTTTGTCCCATCTGGGAGAATCCACCTGATAGAAGGACTTTCCGATGCTTTGACATTACAGCTAAGCTGAGCATTTGAACCTTCTACTATACTTTGAGCAGCTCTTGTGTGCTGGTCTTGCTCTATCATAACCCAGCTGCTTCTCTGTTGCTTGTTTTCATGAGGTTGAATAGTTTGAGAAACTTGGGAAGAAAAAGAGAGAACTACCATTTTTCCTGTGCTCTGGTGTCTGTTTAATTGGATGTTTATGAATGGCTGCATCACCCAGGCAGGCTCAGCAAAGATTCTGCCTTTCACACCTGTGTAATAGGGAGCATCATCATTACCAGAACCTTGCCTATAGTGATAGCTTAATTTAGGTTCACGAGTGAGCACATGTTCTCTTTTAAGTTTGACAGGCACTTCACTGTAATATGCAATAAGCTTCCACAACTTCTCATAGTTTTCTCGGTTCATATGGCATTCCATATCCAGAGAAATAGTACCATTGACCACCATTTCATAAGGAGAGATGTGATTCCACTGGATTTTGGTAGAGTCTGTTGGTTTTTTAATTTCACATTTGAGGTTCACTGAGTTTTTGTGTTCATCAGTTAAGTTCAGAGTAATGTTCCATGGAGGCCACTGAAATTCTTCCATTAGTAACTCAGAGATGTCATCTTCTTTACCCTCATCATTTTCCTGGATGTCGATGCTCTGTTTTAATGGGGACTGTATGATTGGCTTTCTGCAGGAAATCTCTTTCATATTTTGAATATCTTGTTTCTGGAATTGTTTAGGAAAAGTACATTTAGGACAAAGCTGACCATCTTCATAGGCTTTATCTTTTTTACACTTTAGGATACCTGAAAGACAAAAAGAAAAGGCATTTTGAATTCACAGAACTTTTGTTTGGCTTTCTCTGTTGCCCCATGTTTTAAACTATACTTTGAATTTAGCAATGGCCTTTGAATCTTATAATCATGGGATTGGAAGGGACCTTGGAGCCCCTCATGTCCAACCTCATGTCTTGTGCGGAAATCTTCAAAACATTTGGAAAAAAGGTTGTCCCATCTTTTCTTTAATAATTTAATTGAATTATTATTTTTAACTGGCCTGAAATGATTTTAATTATTTTTTCTCTAGTTTGTTCATGTTCTTTTCAAGATAATGTTTATGCTATCTAAGTTAACCATTAGATAATGAATATTTTCATAAATGTGTCATTTTATATTTATTCACTTAGTTTCACACTACCCAATAGCTCATTGGTTCATAAATAAGTTTATGTAATAAAATAAATCTAATTACATGTAATGTTATCACTATTATGCATTTTTACAGAAATGCATATACAATCAGAGACAATACTTAATTGAAAATATTATAAAGCTGTCTGTAAAATTTGAAATGTCTTCATTTCTCTTGGGTTTGTCCTTTCTTTCCTTATTCCCATTTGTAGCTATAATAAATTTATTGTAGCGTTTACCTATATAAATGACATCTTAGAAGGATCTTCTCTTGAGTCCTACTAGTCATTCCATAATCTCTTTAAGTTATTGGTGGTGACTTTTAATGAGACTAATCTAGCAGGCATCCAAACATCCTTTGCTCTTTGGAACACCTGGCATATACTGGTTCCAAAACTATTTAATGGAATGGATAATTTCTTCTAGTACTGCTGAAAAGTAGTCAAGGCAGATGACTACAGTGACCTCTTCAACAGTGGTGTTATATGTTTGTAGCATGCCATTCCCAGAAATTTCTCCTAATGTTATCAACATTTACAGTACCATGCAATTAAAAATAAAATAAAATAGGAAAGCAGAGTATACTTTAAAGAAGTGAAACACTTCTTTTTTGTTTGTGTCAGAAGCACCAACAAATTATGCACATATAATATTCAAATGAGCAAATAAAATAGGTATAAAATAGGTCATAGAAATGTGTAAAAAGTACTTAGAATGAATAGGATTAAAATCAAATAACATTCAAACAGTATCAGGTCACATTGACAGCATTTTCTTTGAGTAGCACGATTAAACACTATTTTGTGGGTATGGTATTTTTTGGATTTTTAAAATGTTACATTATTACTATTGTTGTTGTTGTCATTGTTGCTGCTGCTGGTGTTTTTAATTGTGTATTATTAAACTCAATTATTTGTGTATATTTATAATCAGTGGTGGGTTGCTACCAGTTTGCCCCGGATTGGGCGAACACAGAGCAGTGGCAGTAAGAGGCTCCACCCACCTACCCGGAAGTGTCTGCACACATGCAGAAATGTTGCACGTGTGCCCACGAGCGAACCAGTAGCAGCCGAAATTGAAACCCACTACTGTTTATAATGATATGCTCCCTAAGAAATCATGGATATGGGGCACGAAAATTTGATAATAAACAAACAAACAAACAAACAAATTAATATTCAGACTATTCTGCAATATTGGTTTTGCTTCTGGCATAGCAAAGCCAAATAAGTTATTTTTGTTGTTTCTTACATCACTTGCAAATCTCAGCTCATAAATACAAAAGTTCCCTTACAACCCCAGAATTTTATGAACAGTTTTTTTAGTGGTTAAAAGACTCCTCTACTATCTACTTAAATGTTTACATTATAAGAAAGTAAGTTTGTTCCATCCAACCTAACACTGTACAATATCAGAAATATATTAAGTGTGAAGATTCCAAGTTGTGCCTTTTTGACTGCAAATTGAACATTATGTTATTAATTTTGTGAAGAAATGCCATTGCCACTTGAAGTGTATTCATCAGATGATTTAATAATATAGATTGTTATCAACTTATGACCACAATCATAACCAAAGTATTGATTGTTGAGCAATGCAGTCATTAAGTGAGTCTTCATGTATCCTGACTCAATTTTATGACCATTTTACCACAGTAATTAAGTATATTACATAGTTAAGTGAATGATGTGGTCCTTAAGCAACTCTGGCTACTTGACTTGTTGGAAAACACTGGGAAGGTTGCAAATCATGATTGTGTGTGAATGCAAACTGAATGCAAGCTGCAACTGTCATAAATATGAGCTGGTCGCGGATCACTTGATTATGAGGATAATGCAATGGTGATAACTTCAAGTTTGTAAGCCTGTTATAACTTCAAACTACAATTAAGGAATAGCCATAAGTTGAGAACAACTGTACAATGCCTGTACCCAGACAGTATTTCTGGCCAATTACTTCTGAAGGTGATTTCCTACAACTGTTTGTTACAAAGTTCCTCTTACCTGCAGATTTCTCAGTCCATTCAAGGAACCAATTCAGCCTGCAGTCACAAGACCAGGGATTCCCATGAAGATAAATATTTTCTAGAAGAGGCATCCTTTCAAAAATGCCCTTAGGCAATGTTCTAATGGCATTTTCAGATAAATAAAGATGTTTTATTGTTGACATCCTAAAGTAATCAAGAACCAAGAATGTTGAAAATGTGTTTGGGTGAAGCTGCTGAAGCAGGTTTCCTTCCAAGTGGAGAAGTCTGAGGGAAATTAATCCATTGAAAGCATTTGGATGGATGAATTCAATTCGGTTGTGATCCAGGTGCAGTCTCATCAAGCTGAAAAGCCCTTGGAGGGTTTGGCCAGTTACAACCTGCAGTTTGTTATAGCTTATTTTGAATACCTAAATGGACAAATAAATTAAGGTTACTATCTTTATTGATATTTGAACTTTTATGGAAAAAGAAAATCTGTGTCCTATCAGAGTTAGCTAAATTACAATTCTCAATTTTTCATCAGTGGTACAGGATAACTTAATGGCTCAATCTAGAGATTCTTAGTTATCCATTTTCAGTATTAAGGAAATTTGAGTTAGATACATAAAAATTTATCCACAGGAAATTAACTGTAGCAGATCTTACTCTATTAGGGCTATGAGATATAAAACCTTAATAAGATGATTCAAGAATTTCTAGCTATAAAAGAATTAAAATGGGTTAGGGTTATTGCACAATGTTTAAAATCAGTTGTATATTTATTGCAGTGTCATATATTACTAGCATGTATGAGCAGGCACTTCTATTTAATATTGTGATAATATAATATAATATAATATCTTATAGTTACAGATGGAGTCTCCAGTAACAAAATCATTGACCTCTGTATAGCCAGATTTTGGGTGCCTACTGGAACACACTTTTGTTCACTAATGCTTAGGAAATAGACTCTAAGTGTTGTGATTTATTTAGTAAATATTTCTGGCTTTACCTGTAGTGATGACAGATCTTTTAAAGCACCATTAGGTATATTTTGGATATCATTGCCATGAAGCATGAGCAGTTCAAGCTTTGAAAGTCCCGCAAATGAGCTTTCAGTTACAGCTTGAATGCTGTTAAACCTGGAAAAAAAGAAATGGAGATTTGTTTCATCATTCACCATTATTCTGTAATGAGAAGGTTTGTCATTATGGGTAACTTTGGTTTATCCATAAATTATAAATGGACTTTGAGAAAGTTAATAAACCATTTTAACAGTATTATTGTACCTGCAACTGACATTGTTTTTAAATATCTTCCTTCCTCCTCCCCTTTCCTTTCCTTTCCTTTCCTTTCCTTTCCTTTCCTTTCCTTTCCTTTCCTTTCCTTTCCTTTCCTTTCCTTCTTCCCTTCCCTTCCCTTCCCTTCCCTTCCCTTCCCTTCCCTTCCCCATAAATTATAAATAAATTTCACATGGAATTTAAATTCATGGAAATTGCCCATTAGAATGGTCTGTTTCTGATAACATTCTCCTTAAATGAATAAAAAAGTATGTAGATGACATTTAAAAAATGAATGCCTGCAAAATAAGTTCTGGAAGCAGAAAACCAAAACTAGTAGCTGAATTGTTAGATCTGTACATGTCGGAAAATAATAAGAAATTTAATTGGTAATATAAATCTGGTAGAATCAGTGCCAAGAACAGATTAACATAAACATGTCTGTATTTCACAAGAATTTCATTATATTATTGCAGCCGGCTTTTGAAATGTTAACAGAACATAGCATAGTCCTAATTAAATAAAATCTATTTTTAATTGTTCAAAAGGCCAATTATATTTTTATGTTCTATGTTTGTCCCTAATATTAACAGCAGCACCAAAAATTAAAAATATAGATAATTTTTGATCCACAGTCTAATTCAAAATTGCTCTTTTTAATAATATAATATTCAATTATATTAATTGCTTTATTTATTATATAATAAATGCTTGAAAACTTAAAGTCCTTTGATTAGCAGCTAAAAAGCAATATTAAATTAGCTTTAATTTTCAAAGCATCACTCAGATCAACAAATGTTCTTCTATTGTGAAACTTTAAAAAAGAGCAACTCATGTTGTATTTTATAGTTGTGATAGGAAAAACAGATGTCTGGATTAAATAATACAAAAGGATTTTAGGAATTGTATTCCTCTAAATAGTGTTTAGTTTGTTCTATGTCAGCAAAAGCTGTATCTGTGCTTGGCAAGTGAGATAGTAGATATATTTGCTCCAGCTGCTAATATATCCTCTTTATTCTCAAAATGCTGGAAAATATCAAGACTAACAAATGAGATACCATATGTAGATCACATGCTCTCATCAGATAATTGGAAACAAAAATGAAGAATCTGCACAGTATATATTTCATTTGTTTCAAACAGCATCTGTCAGACATCTTTCAAGCTATAGACTTCGTCCTCACTTTGAGGTGCCTAGAAGATACAATGCACTATAAAACTAATGTCACAAGAATAGAAAAAAAGATATAGTGCTATGATCTAATCTTATTCTAAATGTTTCAAGCAGCTTTAAATTAAAATATGAAAAAATGTTCAATACATCAGTAATATTTTTTCCTAGAACATGACTTAGTGGGCATAATGGTAGTAAAGGAACATATATATTATTTTGTGTTTTGGGGCTATTGTTATAATATGGCAGGGGTCAGAAATATAACTCCTAGAACATCTTTGTGGTCATGCAGTCTGAAGCACCTTCTGACTCAGCAATATCTGAATTAGAGAATTCCCCACGCCTACAATATTGCATAACCTAGGTAACATCAGAATCCAAATAAAAGCAAAATATATTAACCAGCTATAGAGTTTTATATGCAAAATGTGCACTATTGAAATAAAGCTCTCCATGATTTTTTTGAAGAAATATAGGGGCAAGAAGACAGATTTATTTATGTATTTATTGCCTTTATTATTTTTATAAATAATTCAAGGTGGCAAATTAATCTAGTACTACTTCCTCCTTTTATTTTCCCCATAACAACCCTGGAAGATGAGTTGGACTGAGAGAGACTGACTGGACCAAAATCACAGACTTGGCTTTTATGCCCAAGGCACGGTTAGAACTCAGTCTCCTAGTTTCTAGCCTGGTGCCTTAATCATTAAACTAAAAAAATGTAGGAGGAGAAAAGATGAAAGCAGTACCAATAGCAGGTATGATTTATTCATTTATTTGTACCCCACTTTTATTATTTTTACAAATAATTCCATATGGAAAACATATCCAACATACTCTTTCTCCTATTTTCCTGACAACAACAACCCTGCAAGGTGAGTTAGGATGTGAGAGAATAACTGGCCCCAAATCACCCATCTGGCTTTCATGGCTAAGGTGGGATTTGAACTCATAGTTTCCTGCTTTCTAGTCTGCTGTCTTAACCAATAGACCAAACTGGTTCTTATTTTATTTACCTGATATAGATGAATCAAATGAAACAAATTTAATGAGAAATTGATAGGGTTGGAGAACATCTCACATTTAATCAAAAATTTGAATTATAGTAGTTAATCAAAGAGTATACAATAGTCATTAATCTCTTTATGAAAGGCATTTTATTGTTTCAGATTGCAGTTTATTTCATTGACAATGAACAATGCTTCATTTAGATGACATGTAGGATTAATTTCACAGAATTGTATTCAAGAATATAAAACTCCACAGAAAAATTACTATACAAACCCCAAATTAATTCGTTCCACATGTTTAGAAATTTTCGATGGCACAGCTGCTAAGGACCGAAATGTGCAGTGAACTTCACTGGGAACATAGCAGGCACATGGCTGAGGACATGCCAGGATGACTTCTGAAATCCCCAGACAGACAATCAGCACCATGGATAGTGTCTCCAAATTTGGTTTCTTTTGCATCTTCCTAAAATTCTTCATTTTGCTCTACCTTAATTCATTTGTGAAAAAGATTCATTATTAGACAGGTACAACTTAGATACAGCAATCAAGGTGTCCAAACTGAAGTATTTGTTAATAGGTTTAGAATGCTTTGTAAATTAGAACAAATTGACAAGAAAGCTAGTCTAACACAGGCTTTTAATATTAAGCATCAAAACTGACATTTCTGAGAGTACAGTAACTTTCATTCTAAGCACTGAATACAATATGTGAACATTTCATTCTAAGTATTGAATACAGCATGTGAACAACAGAAGTAGGGCCTGGAAAGTCATTTGATGTTGGGAATGTCTTAGTAGCTCAATCAAAATAAACTTTTCTGTGAGCTAACCCTTGAAAGAGACTGAATCTCTAACCCCAGATGTTACCCAATTAGTCAACAACAGGAAACAAAGGATCCCTCATAGGTTTACATAATTAAGAATATAATATTACTCTATGGGGTAGAATTGTCCACAGGATAGGATAGGCCCAGCCTAAACTCTGTTGACAATAGTAAAGTCATTAAAACCTGACCTTCCTAGGAAGCTTATTGGGAGATAAGCATCTACAGTTGGGTTCTCTAGCCAATAAGTGTGATTTAATCTGTTGCATGCATTTTACTTAGCATTGTATTATATGATTACAATGTATTGATTTTCATAATATTTTACTATGGGGTATATGAAGTTGTTATATTGCAGTTGTTATTGGATTGGTGCATATGACATTTAGAGTTTGTTTTATGGCTGAAGTGAAACTTTATCTGAGAACCAACCAAATAAATAAATTACTGTAATGCAATGCCACAAGGTCTATAAATGAAAAATCATGATTCACTATTATTCTTAGTAATTAACACAATTTTTGAGCTCACCCATATTATTAAAAAACAAAATTTCTAAATATTTGGACTTACTAACTAAAATATGGCTAAACCACTGGAAACAACAATCACCAGACAAATTTCACTTGGATTTTTCTGATTTTCTGGTCGTTGTACTCAATTTTTTCCTTGAGTATCTTCTCCCTTTTAACCAAGATCTGCAATGCTATGCCTAATTCAGTATGCCACCTTTATACTGCAGGGGTATATTATGGGAGGCAGTGGAGAAACCATGTTCTTGAGTCAAATGATGTCACAAATTTACCAAGTAAGGCCAGTATTATACTGCTTCCTGCTAATTATATAAACCACTTCCTACTCACAATAGCTCATAGCTGAGCCACTGGTCTTCAAAAGTTCTGAATACATTAAAATCTGCAAGCAATAAAGTGCTTTTCCTATCAGCATCGTGTGCAATTCATTATAACTGAAAGGTTTTATCAGGCTTAGTAGGCTTCTGAAATATTTGTGGTTAGAATGCCCCCTCAAATATTTGTGGACAAGAGTACCCTTCTTAAACCCCCACCCCACCCCCCAAATCCTCTGGCATGAGATGTCTAACAAAGTTCTATTTAACAAGGCATTTCTTTCATAAAATTGGTCATATTTAGATATGTTGCCTATTTTCTTTTCTTTTGAGAACTAATCTACATCATCTATGCTTCCTATAATTCCTGTTTAGAGCAAAACAGAATTTGTAACATCAAAAGATGCTATTTAAAATCTCAGACTCAAACTTCTAGTTGGAAATGTTGCACAGTGCAGTGAGGTTTCTCTCTTCCTTTTCTGAAAATAATCTGAATAGCAATGGAAAATATACACTATGCTTTGGCATTATCTTTCTTTCTCATCATTGTCTTGAGGGTCACCAAATACATACCAACCAGAAAACAACAGCTTTGGGGTGTTTTTTAGGGTCTTGATTATAAAGAAAAAGGAGAATCAAATCTGAAGATTTTAATTAAGCTATCAAGTCACCAGTAATAGTTTAAATGGAAAACTTTATCCAATTCTGTTTACTAGATCGAAGTATAGATACTTGTACTTGTAGATATTCCATAACAAAATTTCACA
>JANHZT010002136.1:0-11660 GCA_032468215.1 Stegonotus admiraltiensis | reverse complement strand
TTGTACAGCAATCTTTCTCCTCAAACCTAGCCTCTCCCTCTTCTCCTTCCAACTTTCTTTCCCCACCTTCTTCTTCTACTAAGAGAACTGTTGTTGGTGGAGGACTACCTGTATTGTGAACTCACTAATAGTTAATCAACCTTGGAGCATTCATTTTGTCAATCTAACTGAAGTGTGTGTATGTGTGATAGAAGGGCAGTGAATCATAATATACAATTTCCACATATGCCTTTTCTCCACAGTAGTTTCATACTGGCTTAGCTATTAAAAGCTCTGGTAGAAAGCAAAATGGATTGTCTCTTGCTGCTTTGTACTCAAGTGCCATCTAACGTAAGGGAAAGCATTTTTTAAGCATTTAAACAATTGTTTACTACTTTGGAAAGGGAGGAGGTATGCTTCTGCATATTGCTCTTAAGTGGAATAAGGGACAAAACCCTCTCAAATCCTCAAGACATTTTTGCCATCCTCTGTGCTACATTATCACGAGAATGTCTCTCAGCTAAACTTCAGGTTGGAGAGATTTCCCGACAATTGCATTCTACTGCTATCAGAACATAATTCAGATGGATCCCATTGTGCGGTTAAAGCGATTGATTTCTTTGTACTTAAGATGGCTGACACAATCAGCACAGAATGAAGTGGATGATGATACCTGAAAGAGAAACAATGGGCTGTAGCATTTCACATTCTCCGCACTCTCTGGTCTTTAAAAAAAAAAATATAGAGCGGTGTTTTTCTACCTTGGCAACTTTTTAAGATGTGTTTCACTTATGCTGGCTGGGGAATTCTGGGACTTAAAATCCACACATCTTAAAGTTGCCAAGGTTGAGAAACACTGCAATAGAGTCAACTTTAAATAATTGTTTTTCTAATGAGTAGGGTTTGTTTTTTTATTAGCAGGAACTTTGGTACATGATAGAGCAATCAAAAAGTCAACTGCTTATCATCTGATACTTCATTCTGCTGTTATGTGCAGACACTGATCTTGGTTAATGAATATTAAATTTCTGTTGTTGGGTGGGATAAATGTAGTACTATTACTACTGGGGTGGGCAGTAGAACTGCATTGCATAAATGGAACTATCACTATCAAAGTAATTGCCTTCAAATAGGAAATTAGAAAAGGAAAGTCTCTTATGGATCATTCATCATGTGTTGAATGGTTATAAGATAATATGAAGTGGAATAAAGATTAGACTAGACTAGACTAGACTAGACTAGATAGAATAGAATTCTTTATTGGCCAAGTGTGATAGGACAGACAAGGAATTTGGTGTATATGCTCTCAGTGTACATAAGGAGAATAAAATACATTCATCAAGAATAAAAAGATACAACACTTAGTGAATGTCAAGGTTACTAATAAGCTTGTACCTTTCGTACTAGGAAACAAATAAAAACAATATAAATTGAAAAATACAAACAGCATGATTATAGTAATAAGTGGGAAGAGTTAGATACTAGTAAGGAAGAGAAGAATAATAGTAATACAATCTTAGAAAATTATTTGACAGTGTTGTGAGAATTAGTTGTTTAGCAGAGTGATGGCATTCGGGGGAAAAACTGTCCTTGTGTCTACTTGTTCTGGTTTGCAGTGCTCTATAGTGTCATTTTGAGGGTAGAAGCTGAAACAATTTATGTCCCGGGGCTTGTAGATAATTTCACAGTCCTCTTTTTGACTTGTGCAGTAGACAGGTCCTCAATGGAAGGCAGGTTGGTAGCAATGTTTTTTCTGCAGTTCTAATTATCCTCTGAAGTCTGTGTTTGTCTTGTTTGGTTGCAGAGCCAAACCAGACAGTTACGGAGGTGCAGATGATGGATTCAATAATTCCTCTGTAGAACTGGATCAGCAGCTCTTTGGTCAGTTTGAGCTTTCTGAGTTGGCACAGAAAGAACATTCTTTGTTGAGCTTTTTTGGTGACATTTTTGATGTTAGGTGTCCATTTTAAGTCTTGAGATATGATAGAACCTAGAAACTTGAAGGACTCTACTGTTGATACTGTGTTATCTAGTATTGTAAGTGGTAGTAGTATAGGAGATTTTCTTCTAAAATCCACTACCATTTCTACGGTTTTGAGTGTATTTAGTTCAATGTTGTTCTGGTTGCACCACAAGGCTAATTGTTCAACCTCCCTATTCTTCTATAGGGATATCTCCCTATCTACTATCTTCTTTCAATAGTCATTTAGATCTTTCTTCCACTTGTACCTAACTGTGGCACAAATATACCCTTGCAACATGTTCTTGTTACAATAGAGCCTCCATCTTGTCCCCAGCCTATGAGTGGGGCATACTTAAACTCTCCTTAGCTGTATTGTTACTAACATTGTGTTTTCCTCCCTTATTCCTACATCGTCAAGAATGTATGAAATATATTAGGCTTTGTGGCCTATTGCCTTAATGGGAAGGCAAATGACTGACAGTGACATGAAACAAAAATGGTACAGGCAGAACGGAGATCAATAACGGGGACAGCAAATGTCATGCCTGTGTTGTTCTACACTATCTCAAGGATTGATAGTTTCAAATAGCAGTGGAAAAAAGTCCATAGACCACTAAATAAGTTTTCTGTTCTTAGGCATTTATCCATTTATTTCAGAAAACCTCAGAGTACTACATGTTTCACACCAGTTCGAGATGGTGCAAGGTGAAACTTTCATCATGCAGTTATCATGTATTTCTAACTATCCCACAGCTCTTCCATCCTTCCCCATCTCCAAAAATCTGTCAAAGAAAAAAAAATCAGAATAGCTGCACTATGTTTTTTTGATTCACGTTATTAAGACTGTTACACTGCAATTCAAGTTGCACGACTTCTGATTGTCTTTAATATCTCAACTTCTTATCTTGCAGGAATTCAAAATTTACGTCTGATGGATGGAGGAAGCAACTGTTCAGGCAGAGTCGAGTTGGAAGTCATGGGTATCTGGGGCACAGTATGTGGTGACAACTGGAACCTTGCTAATGCTGAAGTTGTGTGTCAGCAACTTGGTTGTGGTTCAGCCTCTCAGGCTCTCAGTGGCTCTCATTTCCAAAATGGGACAAGACCCATCCATGAAATGAAATGCACAGGGAACGAATTGTATCTATGGGACTGTCAGTCCGAGAGGAGCCATGATTGTGGACACAAAGATGCCGGTGTGATTTGTTTAGGTTTGTGAATGGAACTTAACTAAATTTCTGTTGTTTGTGTTCATGTTTAATTAATATTCATTGGGGTTCAGGCCTGAAAATGGGACCCAGATAGCACTGATTGCTTATGTTGGTGACCTATGGCAGGACAGGATAGGATAAGTGTAACCCTCCCCACCCTCTGTGCAACATGCAATACCATATGTCATAGTATTCTTTTGGATTGCCTATGGGGGAGATAAGTGTGGGGGACATTGTTCTACATGGACTTTTCTTCCCCGAGCAGTTGGTTTCATTACTTGGACTAGTGCAGTGGTTCTCAATCTTTTCTTCACACAGACCCCCTTTAAATACCTTTTGTGGCCATGAACCATGGCCATGGACCACAAAGACTTAATTCAAGATTTAAATCATAATATTTCTTCAAGCCTTCGTGGCCCCTAGGGCTTTGTGGACCACAGGTTGAGAACCACTCCACTTGTGGATGGATGAGAGTCAAGTGTATTGTGGGTTCCTGAGGGTTCTACTGTCATCTCCAAATTATTTAACAACTACATGAAAATAATAGGAAAGACCATGCCTTGGCATTATATGAGGTATCATCAATATACAGATGACACTCAGTTGTATATCTCCATCCTGAAATGAACAGGGGATACTGTCAAGGACCTGCCCCAGTGGCTGGAGCCTTTTGGTATCTGGATGGCATGAAACAAACTCAGATTTAACCCCCAAAACACTATAGATTTGGAAGCCCTCTTATAATGTAAATAATTTGTCTTTAGTTTGGGGCAGAATTGTACTCCTATGCAGAGCCAATTCCCAGTCATGACTCCCCTCTTTAAGGGCAAATGAAGGCCATGTCCAGGTGGGCTTGTACACAGCTCTACCTTATGCACAAGTTGGGATCTTTTCTGGATCAAGAGGCTCTATTGTTACTCATGTCCTTATCACCTCATGTCTGGACAATTGTAATACATTATCCATGGAATTGCCTTTGAAGGCCATCTACAGGTAGAAACTTCAGCTGTCCCAAACTGCATCAACCCAGGTTGTAACCCGTTTGACTCATTGCATCTACATAACAGCTTTACAGGAGCTGCACTAATTATCAACATACTATTGGGTGCAATTTAAGCTGCTGGCTGTCACTTTTAAAACCTTTAATGAACTATACAGAATCTGCCTGTCCCATGAATTCCAAAGGGGAGGATGTAGGTTCCTAAACCAAGGTAAATCCAGGACTATCCCTACAGTTGAAACTGTACTACTTTATCAATAAGCCACCATGTACCGATGTCACTTTAGCCCATAGCTAAAATCCCTTTCAGAGACTTGTCTAAAGATACAAAGGTCTCACTCTCAATAGAGATGGGTCATCAAAGGAGCCTCACATTCATGTCTGCAAAGATTCAAATACTTCTCTGGAGACTCAGGGCGGCTTACAATGCGTTAAGCAATAGCCTTCATACTTTTGTATATTTTATACAAAGTCAGCTTATAGCCCCCACAAACTGGGTCCTCATTTTACCTACCTTTGAAAGGATGGAAGGCTGAGTCAAATTGAGCCTGGTGAGAATTGAACTCGCAGTAATTGAAGGCAGCTGACTTTACTTAAACAGTACTTTAGCCACTGCGCCACCAAGGCTCATTAAATGTGAGTGCAGCTCTATGGAGAGTCAAGAGGATGCCCTTGCTGGAAACAGAGAAGATTCTTTGCCATGATAACCAGGAGATACACATTGATATCAATTCCTCACTAAAGCTTCTTCAGAAAAGACATAGACCTAATAATAGGAGAAGATGAGATTATGGTGTCATTCAATGTTATAGCACTCTACATCCATAGACCCAGAACTAGCAAAATAATCCATGGGAGCAGTACTACACAATATACAATCTAACCAAATATATTAAGATTGAAAAACCCAGAATCATGGATCTCATCAACTTTTGCCTCACTAGCTAGTTTCAATTTGATAGACAACTACAGCAATAAATTAGAGGATCACCCTTGGGCTCACACTCTCAGGACTCATAGCAGAGACAGTAATGTAGAGTTTAAAAACTATAGCATTCCCACACATACAACCCAAAGTATGGATCCAGTATGTAGATGACACCTTTGTTGTAATAAAAAAGGAAGAATTAGAGAAGACATACAAAACAATCAACATGGTCTTCAAAGGATTAAATTCACAAGGGAAGAAGAAAACAACACATTCCCTTCCTGGTGTCCTCATCGGCACAGGAAATGGTAGCAAATTAGAAACAGATCTCTATCAAAAATTCACCCACACTAACCAAGTGCTTCACTATCAAAGTAATAACTTAACCTCCTGCAAGAGCAGCTGTGTAAGAACTTTATTCAGATGAACACAAACTCATTGGAGCAACCCAGACCACCAGAAAAAGGAAACAGACCATCAATACAACATCTTCCAACAAAATGGATGCAGACACAATTTTATAAAAAAAATGCCTGACCACTCAACCCATTACAACACAGTCAATGCAAGCTATAAAAAAGCTAACATTGTCATATGTCAAAAACATCTCAGAAACAACCACCAGACATACAGCTTACCATAACAGACTAACTAAAGCCTCCAAGATATCTTAAGTAAACCAAAAGGCCCAGTAACCCAAAAATAAAAAAAACAGGAGTCATCTATAACATAGAGTCAAAGGACAAACAGACACTAAATAGGACAGGCAGACAGAAGACTAGCAGAGTGTGTCCATGAACACCAACAGGCAGTCAGAAGATTGTTTAAATTATTTAAATTAGATTTGTAGCTATTTTAATTAAAAAATTAGATCTGCCAGGTTTAATATGAATTGTTTCAAAATGGTTTTGTGAATTTGTTTTATTCATTAAGGAAAAAGAGTGGATTGTTCAATGAAGAAAAATCCTCATTTTCTGAAGTAGTGCTGGATACATTTTATTACCTGGAAGTTTCCACTAATACTTAGGCAAAATCTTCAGTTTCCTTTGTAATGCTTTTAATCTTGCTTTCTAAAGCAACAGGAGATGCATCGGACCTGTCCTCTGCTTGATTTAACACTGCAGATTGTAAATTAGCTTTTGTTTTGGGGCTTTTATTTTTATAAGACAGCATGAACTAGTTCAGTAGCCATATAAACTTTCTAAATAAATAAATAAATACCTAGGCTATCATGTCTTCTTTCAGTATACCCTTCTCAAGGCTAAAAATATGTTGGTCTTTGGGCCATTACTTGTAAAACTTGGTTTCCAGATTCTTCAAATCCTTCTTAAAATGTAACATTAAAACTGGATTTGGTAATCTCCCTGCAGCCTGACCAGTGCAGAAGAGAAGTAAATAATTACTTCTTAAGACCTTAGTCTTAAGACCGTGCTTCTATTAACACAGCCAAACACCACATTACCATTCTAAGCAGCAATATTTCACCACAAATCTTTGTCTAGAGTAAAAGATGTCACCCCCCATTCCTCAGAATAAAATTGCTTCTGAAGCCATAACTGCCTTATCTTATTAACCTTGACTTTAAATTTGTTTCTCTGCATCGAGACCAATACAGCCTCCAGACACAGGTCAAGACTTTTATTGCATCACCCACACATTCTGAAGTACAAATGTAACACTGAGTATCATCTGCATATTGATGATATCTCTGAGGTAAGTTAGGACAGAAAAAAGACTCCACGAACGACTGGAACTAGACTTTATTGTGATAGGTTATAGCAACGGAATCTTGAAACCCTGACTGAATTGTCCTCTCCCTCCCTTTTATAATAGTGAATTAGTGAGTAGACAGTCTCAGTTTCGTTCTCATACTTTCTCTGTTTCTCAGGTAACATGTTGTTGCAACCATCATCTCAGTTTAGTTTCTCCAAGATCATCTCTGTGGTCTCTGCAATACCTTACTCTAAATACTTGAACAACTTTTTCAGTGGTTTTATGTTACATAAGGTAGGAGAGAGCCTGTGGCATCTCATTACTAGCCCATTACAAGGTAAATCAATGCATGAAAGTAACACCACAGGAAGACTAGAACTATACTTTATCAAGATAGGCTATAGTAACAAAATCTTGAGAGTCTGATTTGGTTTGTTTCTCCTTTTCCACTTATATACTCTAGTGCCATGATGGTGAACCTATGGCACGCGTGCCACAGGTGGCACACAGAGCCCTCTGCAGGCACGCGAGCTGTCGCTCCAGCTCAGCTCCACTGTGTATGTGCACATGCCTCCCACCAGCCAGCTGGTTTTTGGGTCTCTGCTGCTCATGCGTGGGGGGCTGGGCGCATGTGGGAGATGTTTGCGCATGTGCGGGGGTCGCAGTGCATGTATGGGGTGGGGTGCATGCGGGATGCATGTGCACATACACAGGCGGGGGCGCAGGGGGGCATGCGTGCATGCATGGCACAGGGTGCACAAGGAATCATGCACACATGCACGGGGAGGGGGGTGCACCACGGGGATGTAGTGCACGCATTGCATTATGGGTGCCCATGCGCAGTTTTGGCACTCAGCGACAAAAAGGTTAGCCATCACTAGTGAATGAGGGAGTAGTAAGCCTCCTCTAAATACTCTCTCCCTCCCAGGACATAAAGAATGTTTCTTTTTTTGTTTATGTGATGGTTTCTGAATATTTGCTTCAAGGTCACCAGGTCTCTACACCCATTTAGAAGAGCTCAACAGCTTATCTAGTCCCCCCACCACACACCTTAACTGACCACACAGAGGAATAGTATGGTCAGTGGTATTAAAGGCAGCACAGGGTCACTCTCCCCCTTTTAAAATCACATCATCAGTAACCTGCCAGAGTGACAACGTGGATCCAGTTCCCAACTTTCCATGCTCAGGTTTCAACCCTGACTAAAAAGGATGGTGTTCAACTTGTCAGCCTCTAGGAAAATTACATTCTTTTTACATTTATTGTATCCTAGCTGGCCTTATGGTTGTGATATTTTACTATTCAGGTTGTAGAACTCTACATTTCTCCCTTGAATTTCATCTGGATAGCTTTGGGCCCAGGGTTCCATCTGTCAGAATTGTTTTGAATTCTGTCTTTGAGTCTGCATTTTGTACTGTTAGCCACTTAGTTCTGTGTCGTCTGTGAATTTGATAAATGTCCCCAGGTTGCTTTATTTCAACTCCAAATATAACATAAAACCTAAGACAGATCTTTGACATTCTACTTGACGTTGATACAAGCTGATATTTATTGAGTGATACAAGCTGAGGCATGTATTGAGCATTTGGGGATAATGACGATTCAATCAACTGTGTCTCTTGCTAACAGTAATATTGTCCATCTTGCACTTAAGGTATCTTTTCACACAATACATGCATTGTTCTGTGCATTGGCTTTGTGTCCCTGTGGCATCATTCCTGTTCAGTAGCTGAGCTGATTAATGCTGAGTATTAGCATTAGTGTTGAGTATTTGAAATTTGAATGTCTTTGAAAGGGAGGAGCCCAGCCAGGAATCTGTTTTGCTTTTTGGCACATTGCAGCTCTGTAGAAGTTACGGAGTAACCTTTCCTTGCTGATAGAGCTCCTCCCTCACCCCACTATTTGGCACTTAGGCTGCAGCCATGCTAGTGGGTCTTTCAAGGGGAAAGGTGGCTTGACAGTTCTTAAGCCAGAGGCCTTCAAACTTGGCAGCTTTAAGACTTGTGGACTTCAGCTCCCAGAATTCTCCAGTCAGCTATGCTGGTGGCCAAGTTTGAAGACCTCTGACTTAAGCCATCAGAGGAGCTGCCAGGATTTTTTGGCAGTCAGTCAGACAAATGAAGTGTGAATTAATAGGGATGGAGGAGTACAGGTAAATAATTTTCTTTACCTATAATATGAAGTGGGGTGTTTTTAAATTTAATTTCTTTTATTTTTTACCACTGCAGGACCTGTGAGTATCCATGCACATCCTTGCTCTTTGATTCCACACTTCAAATTAGCAGAATTAAAGACATAGGGAAACAGGGGATGTGTGGCTGTGCCCTTAAGCCTGAAAAGGAAAGGAAAAGAGAAGGACACAAAAGCAGGGAAGATTAATAGAAGTAGAGAGATAAAATAAGGGCAAATGAGAAGGATTAAGTTAAAAGGCAGAGGCATCAATGCCATCTCTTCTGGCTGCTTGCTTATGAGTGCTGTATGTTGATAATTATGATTTTTTTAAAGCTACAGTATATAACTCATGCCATGAAGCTGTTTGGTTTTTCTGGAAAGGGCACTTGAGATGCCACTTGGCCACTGTCTTACCATCACCATCTGCAAATGTCCTAACCAGGGGTCAAATCCAGCAGGTTCTAACAGGTTCTGGAGAATCGGCAGTGGAAATTTTGAGCAGTTCAGAGAACTGGCAGCGGAAATTTTGAGTAGTTCAGAGAACCGGCAAATGCCACCTCTGGCTGACCCCAGAGTGGGGTGGGAATGGAGTTTTTTCAATATCCTTCCCCTGGAGTGGGGTGGGAATGGAGATTTTGCAGTATCCTTCCCCTGTCATGCCTACCAAGCCACGCCCACCATGCTACACCTCGCCCACCAAGCCACGCCCACAGAATTGGTAGTAAATAATTTGGATTTCACCACTGATCCTAACTGTGTGACTGATTAGCCAAAGTAGCTTGTTTGGAAAGTGAGAAACCTGCTATCATATTAGCTATTGTGGTCTGTAGGAGGTTTCAGCTGGCTTTGATTGGAAAGGTTGTTTTGCTTTAAATCTCTGATGTGTTTCATTCCTTTATTGATTCTGATCTATTGATCCATACAACAATGTTCATGATGCAAAACCCATACATGCTCTGTAATTCTGAGCCTCTGAAATATGTGCTGGGGTTAAGGTTTGCTTTCCCTGGGAGAATTCTGTTTCTTCTTGATGCACACAATTATCTTAGAATATACAGTCTGGGCAAGCTAAGACTCAGCATATCCTTATTTGTCTAAATTTGAAACTGGTTGGTGAAGATGATGGAGCATGTGGTGACTGCCTAATTAACAACTTTGATTAGAGAAAGTAAACCGTGTCTACATTTATTACCCCTTACAGACTTTTTGAATAAAATTGGGGGGAAAATCACTTACGATTTGTGGTTCAGTGATTAAAAAACAAACCTGAATAATAGAAAAGAGTGAATTTTCTTTTGTAATCAGGGAGTAAGAGATAACTTTGTAATTTGTATTTATATTTGCTGCAAAGGAAATCAGAAAATTCTGCTTTCTGTTTTTTTCTATTCTTTCTTTCTACATTTTGACTTTCCCCCCCTCTTTACCTGTCTGTGTTAGTTAGTTTTTATGCTCATTGTAAAAATTTCTACAAAAATCGGACACTGATTCACTTCTCCAGTGTTAATTGATTTTGGTTTTTTTTAATTTTTTGTATCCTTTTATAATTTCAGGCTCACTGAGTATCCAGATGCCTACAGATACAACAGAAAGAGAAACTGTGACTTCAGTTTCACATCTACCCAGCCCCAGTAAGTAAAATCACTTTAAAGTACTTCAACTGCACATAGTGCAATTGCTTAAACAAAGTCATTGTAGATTGCTTGCTTACAATGAGCTTACTCCATGCTAATTAACTTTGCATGTAGCGGTGGTTGTTTTTTTCTCTCTCGTAACTATATTTTTTGGCTTACTTCCAATTCATCTTAGTGGTATAAACAGCCAGAAGCAAAATTCCAATCAGACTGATATTTGGCAGTAGACTGCATTAGAATGATCCCTAGAATAATAAATGCATTTTTCACACAACCGTTTTCAACCATTGCAGCCTCCCCATGGTCATGTGATGAAAATTCAGATGCTTAGCAACTGTTCATCTTTATGAAGGTTGCAGTGGTCAGGTCATGTGGTAATCTTCTGACGAGCAAAGTCAATGGGGGAATCCAGATTCCCTTAACAACCATACTACTAACTTAATAAATGCAATGATTCACTTAGCAACTGTGACCAGAAAAGTCATAAAATGGGGCAAAACTCACTTAACAAATGTTTCACTTAGCAACATAAACTTTAGGCTCAGTTGTGATCATCACTTGAGGACTACCTGTATTCATTGAATTGAACTTAAGGTTAAACAAGAAATAAATATTTCAATATTTGAGTTTCAATAATTAAAATTATTCAATAATCAATAATTGTAACTAAAATGTTGACCTCCCACTCTACCTGTGCAAATCTAATTGTGACCCATGGCTCTAATTTGTTTATTTCTCATGGGGTCAGAAGCCATAATCTCAGAATTTATGGGTGAAAACATGCCCTAGAAGTTATTCTTCACTTATGCATTTTGGAAGAAAGTAAAATCTCACCTCTGATTGGTTCAATTCCCGTGAAGACAGAGAATCAGAGAGTTAGGATGATCCCTGGTTGCCACTAACTAAGCAGCTTTGGTTATAAGGGTCCTGGAAAGAGAAGGGACAACTGAAAAAGGCACTCCATCCAAGGACGAAATACATATGAAAAAGAAAGAAAGAAAGAAAGAAAGAAAGAAAGAAAGAAAGAAAGAAAGAAAGAAAGAAAGAAAGAAAGAAAGAGGAA
>JANHZT010002135.1:171338-181813 GCA_032468215.1 Stegonotus admiraltiensis | reverse complement strand
AGTTCACTCTTTGCTTCTCTCTCTAGGCAGCCGCCATCGCTCCTGTCTGCCCGATTAGGCCGACTTTCTCTCCATTAGTTTTCAAGACGCTTGTCTCTCATCCACTGCCAGTAGCGCTCCGACGTGGTTTTCAAGACGTCCTCCTTTACTTTTCTGAACTCTACAGGTTCAAAAACACTCTGTAGAGTTTCTAATAGAGAGCGTTTTGGGCTTTCAGAAATGGAGCTCCGTTTCCTCACCCCTTGCACAATGTCATCACCGCTGGAAAGTCGCAATTTACATTCTATTCGGGGCGACATGCCTCATGGGCAAGGATTGACATGGCTTGAATGTCAAAGGAATTAAACTTGGAAAAAGAAGAAATCAAAATTGGAAATAATATTTGGGCAGTTTGTAATCCAGTGACAATTAGATGGAGAGGAGAAAAAACCCCAAGAAGATGGACATTAAAGAGAGCAATTTTAAAAGATAAAGAATTTAAATCAAAGATGGAAGAACAGATGAATCTGTTCTTCCAAGATAACAAAAAGGAGGACACAAATATTCAAAATCTATGGGATACAGCAAAAGCCTTCATGAGAGGGATTGCAATTGCCTACATGGTGAAAGAAAATAAAAAGAAAAGACAGCATCAAAAAGATTTGGAGGAAGAACTTGGTAGACTAGAAAGAGATCTACAAAAAGAACCCAAAAGAAGGGATTCAAAGCAACAAATAGACATAATCAAACATAATTTGAATATGATTGAGAAGGATGACTTGGCACAATGACTAAAATACTTAAAACAAAATTATTTCAAAAATGCAAACAAACCAGGACACTGGCTAGCTTATAAATTGAAGAAACAAAAAGATAAAAAGTGCATTAGAAGATTATGCAATAAAGAGGGGCAGATAATATATCATAACGAAGGGAAAAGAGACATAATTCATGAGTTCTACAAGGAATCATATGCAGAAGAGGGTGGAACTCTCAAAGAAAAAAGCATTTGATGTCTCCAAAAAGCCGAGTTACCTAAAGTGTCAGAAGAAATAAAACTCATGCTGAACAAAGACATAACACCTCTAGAATTAATAATGGCAATTAAAAGACAGAAAAATAACAAAATGGATTGATTGCCTTCGGAGATATACAAAAATCTTCAAGATCCACTAAATTCCATTTTATTAGAAGTATTCAATGCAGTTCTCAGAGATGCAAAAATACCAGCCTTGTGGGAGGAAGCAATCATCACCTTAATTCCAAAGAATAATTCGGATTTGACACTTGTTAGGAATTACAAACCCATATCTTTGTTAAATTTGGACTATAAGATATTCATGGCCATTATGAATTGGAATACTATGAGACCCATAATGAAAAGAAATTGGCCTTAATGTTTGTTGATGCGCAAAAGGCCTTCGACAACCTCAAATGGGACTTTATGTCAAATCAATTAAAACTAATGGAATTTGGGGAGAATTTCATAAATATGTTCAAAGCAAACTACTCCACCCAAAAAGGTAAAGTAGTTGTTAATGGTGAAATGACACAGAGTTTCAAAATTCAGAAAGGAACTAGGCAGGGATGCCCATTATCACCGTTATTGTTCGTTTTATCCCTAGAAGTACTTACTAGAATTATCCAAAAAGATGAACAAATAAAAGGTTTGGAAATAAAAAAGGAAATCTTCAAGGTGCAAGCATTCACTGATGACCTTGTGTTCATTCTAGAAGACCCTTTACAATTGGGTGAGAGGTTAATAGAAGTATTGGGCGAATATGGAGAAGTTGCAGGTTTGAGGACGAACAAGGAAAAAACCAATATTTTAGTCAAGAATATGAGTAAAATGCAAGAAAAAGAATTGGCTGAGAAAATTGAAATACAGACAGTAGAGAAAGTGAGATACCTAGGTATCTACTTGATGTCAAGATGTGCTACGCTAAAGGAGGATAATTACAATAAATTAGTGGATCAAATAAAGGTAGATTTGGATAGGTGGAAAAACCTGCAACTTTCCTTTATGGGGAGAATTGCAACAGTCAAAATGACTATATTGCCAAAGATACTCTTTCTATTTCAAACCATACCAGTAAGATTGAAAAAGGATTCTTTTAGAAATTTAAATAAAATAATAACTAAATATATTTGCCAAGGGAAAAAACCCAGAATTAAATTGAGATTATTGCAAGACTTGAAAGAAAGAGGTGGATTTGGGCTCCCTGACTGAGAAAAATACTACCAGGTGGTAGCACTCATGTGGATCAGAGAGTGGATTAATTTAAAAAACAGGAGGCTGCTAGCACTGGAAGGACATGATGTGCTAACTGGGTGGCACGCAATCATCTGGGACGGGAAATATAAAACACACCAATACTCCCAGAAACACCTCATCAGAAGAGCTCTATTGGACCTTTGGATTAAAACTATGCAAAAAAATTATATAGAAATTCCAAATTGGCTGTCGGCTCTGGAGATGTTTGTACATCCAACTTTCATGAAATTAGGAAGAGTGATTACATATGAAGACATATTGACTGAAAAGGGAGAACTGAGGTCTAGACAGGATTTATAAAAAGAAGGGATAGAACTAAAATGGTGGGCATATCTTCAGATTCAACCCCGATACATGAGAGAGAAAAATGAATGGGGCATAAGAACCGAACTGATAGAATTGGATGAAAACTTACAAGGGGCAGATGTGATTAGGAAATTATATAAATATTTACTGGATTGCGACATGATAGAAGAGCAATTGAAAGAGACCATGCTCACCTGGCGTAATTTGGGTATGGCATACAGTAGATCTAGATAGCTGGCAAAAACTATGGGAGAAGAATAGAAAGCTTACCCTAGCCACTGCATATAAAGAAAATCAACACAAGATGTTTTACAGGTGGCATTACCCACCCACAAGACTGGCCAAGATGTGCAAAAATTGCTCACCGAAATGTTGGAAATGTAAAGCAACATTAGGCACCTATTATCATATGTGGTAGGGGTGCCCGAAAGACAAGGACTTTTGGTGCCAAATAAAACTGGCTAGAAGAGATGTTAAACAAGATGATAGCTATGATGCCAGAACTCTTCCTTCTGGGTATAGAAAGGGATAATTACAAAAAAGAATACATATATCTTATGGTACACATACTAACTGCAGCGAGGTTGATATTTGCACAAAATTGGAAATGCAGACAGAACCCACAGGAGGCAGAAATAATTAACAAAATATTGACCTGTGCAGAAATGGATAGGTTAACAATGGAGCTCAAAGATAAAGATGAATCGGAATTCTATGTAACCTGGAATACATTTTATAAATGGCTAGAGAAAAGGAGGAAGTAGGGGTAGAGATTTAGAAACAAAGTGAAGGGGAGAAAAATAAATAAAATAATATAAGAAATATTAGATAGGAATAAATTGGATCTGAATAGGTGCGAAGAGAATATGCATATAACTGGAGTGTGATTGAATGTACAAAAAGTATATATGGAAGTGTATACACACACACACACACACACACACACACACATACCGCTACCCCTGCGTTCTTTTTAACCGTACGCAGTCTGTGTTGGCAGGGGGGCAGAAGTCGACTCTGAGGCGCCTAGTTTGTGGGGTGCCACAAGGGTCGGTCCTCTCGCCCCTCCTGTTCAACATTTATGTGAAGCCACTAGGCAAGATCATCCATGGCTTTGGGGTGGATTTCCATCAGTACGCTAATGACACTCAGCTGTACATTTCCACCCCGGGCCACCCCAATGATGCCCTTGACATGATGACCCAGTGCCTGGAGGCCATACGGATCTGGATGGGGAGAAACAAACTCAGACTCAACCCCTCCAAGACCGAGTGGCTGTGGTTTCCGGTGTCCCATCATAGTCAGCTGTTTCCATCACTGACTATTGGGGGTGAGATCTTGACCCCCTCAGAGAGGGTTCATAACTTGGGTGTCCCCCTGGACTCACAGCTGGCTCTAGAAGATCATTTGATGGCTGTGGCCGGGGGGCTTTTTATCAGGTTCACCTGATCTACCAGTTGCGTCCCTTTCTGGACCAGGACTCCTTGCGCACAGTCACTCACGCCCTCGTCACTTCCCATCTGGAGTACTGTAATGCTCTCTACATGGGGCTCCCCTTGAAGAGCAACCAGAGGCTCCAGCTGGTCCAGAATGCAGCCGCGCAGGTGATTATGGGAGCGACTCGACGGTCCCATATAACACCGCTCCTACGTGAGCTGCACTGGCTCCCGGTAGTCTTCCAGGTGTGATTCAAGGTGTTGGTCGCCACCTTTAAAGCGCTCCATGGCTCAGGACCTGGCTACTTACGAGACCACCTCCTGCCACCGATAGCCTCCCATCGACCAGTACGCTCCCACAAAGAGGGACTCCTCAGGGTGCCGTTGGTCAAACAATGTTGACTGGCGACCCCCAGAGGGACAGCCTTCTCTGTGGGGGCACCTGCCCTCTGGAATGAGCTGCCCCTGGAGATTTGTAGGATTCCCGACCTTTGCACCTTTCACTGCGCCCTCAAAACGCTATTGTTTCACCAAGCAGGGCTGGCCTAAATGCTATTTTAATGGGTTGTTTATTTTAGCTTTTCCAGACAAATTATTTTAATCTGTTTTTAACTTTTATATAGTTGTGGGTTTTATCTCTGGCTGTACACCGCCCTGAGTCCTCCGGGAGAAGGGCGGTATAAAAATTTAATAAAATAAATAAATAAGTACATACATACATACATACATATATACATATATGGAAGATGCAGGATGCTATATTGTAATATACATGCAAGAAAAAGTGTTAGAAAAGTATGTACCAGACAAGTTGCACCATGTCTAATGTTTTTAAATTGTATATTTAATAAAATTTATTTTTTAAAAAAAGAATCCTGCCATTTTGCTATTTACATTTTCTCTTTTTCTCTTGCTTCGATTTGATTTTTGTAAATCCTTGCAAATGGCCTTCTCAGGGTGTTGGTGCTGGTAAAGGTTATCTAGCAAGCTTTACAAGTTAGGGAAATAATCAACTCACTTTTGAAGAGACCCTCAGGAGAGAATTTTCCATAGAGTCCGGTCAGAGGTGGGCTTCACATCATTTAACAACCAGTTCACCCAACACCCAAAATGTGAGTGTGCATCTTCCACGGATGTGCATGGCCTTCTGCACATGTGCTTTGCTCGCACGTGTGGCTTGCATGTATGCACGTGGCTTTAAAAACATGGCTAAATAGGATGGCATAGCTCCAGGGCACGTGGGCAGGCTGGCAGACCCATCCACAGGTTTCTACTACCAGTTCGGCCAAACCAGTACGAACCGGCTGAATCCCACCACTGAGTCTTGTCCTACACAGTTAATTATACAACCATTTTTATAACTTATAACCATTCATTCAGTGACCATTTGAAGTTACAGCAGCACTGAAAAAAGTGACAATTTTTCACACTTGCAACTGTTGCAGCATCCCCACGGTGATGTGATCAAAATTCAGACACTTGGCAACTGACTCATACTTGTGACGGTGGCAGCGTCCCAGGATCATGTCATCATCTTTTGCGATCTTCTGACCAGCAAAGCCAACAGGAAGCCAGATTCACTTAACAACCATGTAACTAGCTTAACAGCTACTGTGATTCACTTGACAGCTGAGGGAAAGAAAAGTCATAAAATGGAGCAAAACTCACTTAACAACAGAAATGTTGGGCTTAATTGTGGTCGTACATCGAGGACTTCCTGTAATAGATTTATTTATTAGCTATGGTCCCCTGCAATGCTGTGAGGAGACTGAAGTGACATTGAGGAAATCCTTGGATATTCCACTGTGGGGGTTTCCCCAAGAAGGGTAACCAGTTTGATGGATACTGAGTCCTGGGTTGACTGTCAAATTATGGGACAGCTGAAACTGCTTTACAAACGTTTCCTGAAAGTATACAGGTTTGTGACACAAAGTCTAGGTAGGCTAAGAGTATTCTCAGTGATTCAAGATGTTTTCTCATTCTAATGAACTCTTTGAAATCACTATTTTCATCCTGTAGCATTTATTGGTCGATTGCTTGTTCACGGTCAATGAGGGGGTAATGTGAGCCGAAACAAAAGAACTAATGCGGCTTCTTTCTCTGCTGTCAATCTATCTTCTCGCTAAAGAAAAAAAATACTAATAAAGGGATATGATATGGGCGTCGCTGTATTCTATGCACATTGTCACCCAGCAGGAAGTCTGCAAGATTTCTGATCAATAAAATTAGCTTTGTTTTCAAGGCATCCTGACAGTGATACTCCCCCAGTTTCTTTAAATTGTGCTGCTCTTCCTTGTTGCAAGGAGGTAATGCACCACCATAGGTGGGAGGGAGTGGGGTTGAGATTGTCATTCTCTCAATTTTGGGGAGAAAAATCTCATCACAAAATCTAATCTTTTGTTTACTTCCTAGGCAAATCTAAAAATGCCCTGGGAAGGAGTTAGTACAAGTGGTCTTTGACTTACAACAGTTCATTTAGTGACCATTTGAAGTTACTAGAGCATTAAAAATGATTTATGACCATTTTCCACACTTATGACAGTTGGAGCATCTCCATGGTCACATAATCAAAATTCAGACATTTGGCAACTGATTTGTATTTATGATGGTTGCAGTGTCCTGGGGTCATGTAATCCCCTTTTGTGAAGGTTTGACAAACAAAATCAATGGGGAAGCCAGATTCACTTAACAACCGGGCTACTAATTTAACAACTGAAGTGATTCACTTTACAAATGTGGCAAGAAAGGTTGTAAAATGGGGCAAACTCACTTAACAACTTTCTTGCTTAGCAACCGAAATTTTGGGTTCAATTGTGGCAGTAAGTCAAGGACTAGTTGTACAGTTAGTTGAGAGAGGATTGGTCAGAATGAAAACCAATCAATGGTAGCTTTCCAGCAGCATACAGTGGATACTGGCTACTATTCCAGATTCCATCTAGCAATAAATAATTGCCAAGGTGGTGCAGTGGTTAGAGTGCAGCACTGGAGGCTACTTCAACTGACTGCTAGCTGTAGTTCAGCAGTTCAAATCTCACCGCCTCAAGGTTCATTCAGCCTTCCATCCTTCTGAGGTGGGTAAAATGGGGACCTAGATTGTTGGGGGCAATGTGCTGACTCTGTAAACTGCTTAGAGAGGGCTGTAAAGCACTGTGAAGTGGTATATGGTGTAAGTGCTATTGCTATTGCTATCGCTATCGCTAAATGGTGATTGTCACATTGTCAAGTCCAATTCATGAAAACCATTCTATTGTTTGGTGGTTGCAACTATGGACAGTGAGAATCAGCTCTATCCAAGTATAATCGGCTTTCTTTAATGCAAACCCTTTGGTGTTCCAACCAATCTACAGTATTGGGTGAGGAACAGTGGTGGGTTGCCCCCAGTTTGGATGGGTTTGCAAGAACCGGTAGTAAAACTAGCAGGAGGCTCCGCCCACTGACCCGGACGTCATCAAAGTTGATCTGCACATGCGCAGAAGCTTCTGTGCAGGCGCAGAAGAGCGCACGCGGGCACGATGCGAACCAGTAGTAAAGGTAAGTAGAACCCACCCCTAGTGAGGAATTCTTCCATGTTCTGGATTTGCACAGAACATTGGTCCATAAAGCAACCAAAGAGGCCACTTCTATACGTGTTTACACCCTTTTTTCCAGCAAACATTTCTTACATGCTTAGCAGCCCAAAGTAACTGTGGTGAGTCCTTCATTTCCTCTTCAGTTTTTAATGCTGCAGACTTTATTTGTGGGTATGCTTATTTATTTACACAACCATTAAAATAAAGCAATAAATGTATTAACGCGATGATTAAAAGCAATCACGACAGATAATTCTCAATTTATGACCTTTCTTGCCACAGTTGTTAAGTGAATCTTTGGATTTTTTAAATTTGTAACACGGTTGTTAATCTGGCTTCCCCATTGACTTTGCTTGTCAGAAGATTGGAAAAGCTGATCACATGATCCCAGGCCACAGCAATCTTCATAAATATGAGTTAGTTGCCAAGTATCTGAATTTTGGTTATGCTACAATTTTTCAGAAGTTTGAAAAACAGTCATAAGTCACTTTTTTCAGTGCCGTTGTAACTTTGAATAGTCACCAAAAAAACTGTTGTAAGTCAAGGACTATGTGTATTAAAAATACAACCATTCTGCACAGGAGAGAATTAATACAATATTAGAACCATCTTAAAAGGTAGATTCCCAAGAGGTCTGTTTAATCCTTAAACTAGCATCATGTTGAAATCCCACTGAATTGCATGTGCAGAATTAATAAAGGGGCATAGGATTGCACAGCTCAGATGCAATGCCCAGGTGCCTCAAAAACCTTTGGAGTGGAACTTTCTCCAAAACAAACATGTATGAGAATTGCTGTTGCAAAGGCTACCCTCGATCTAATATTCTACGAAGTGGACTCCCCTTGACAGGCAGACATAGGATTTGCTCTGTTGTATCAAAGAAAAGAATTATGCAATTAAAAACAACAACAACAATATAATGATCATTTAAATTCCTAAAATATACCTTTAAAAATAAGGGGCGGGGGAGATGCTGTGTTTATGTGTCAGAGTAGAATTTCACTCAGGGCCCTGGTGGATGACCACCATCTGCCATTCCCTTAGTGGTGATTTGGTCCAACTTCAGTGTCATCTAGGGGATTGGGAGAGCCACTCTTAGAGTGGAAGTTTTGTCTATGTCCTAATTACTCCATTGTTACGCAAGGCATCTGTACCAGACTGTAAAACAACCTTCTGGACGCCCAAGTCATCTCTGCAGGTAATCTGCCTACCATAGTGTGTGATTTGGAATTAAGAGCTTCCTCCAGCTGAGCTTGACAAAAAAAATGAGCAGAATGAGTTTTTGGTTAGTAATTAGATAGAAGACCATTGAAAATTCCAGCCCTGTAGGTTAGACAGAAAACTGAGGCAACATCTCCGAAGGCAATCGTGGCAAATGATGTGCATGTTGTTACAAATAAAACTATATTATTATATCCAAGTAGTTACCAGGTGTCAAGCTTGACTTGAAGGAGGTTTACCATTTATATCATATGGCCCTGGAAAATAAATCCTTCTAGCGATTCAACACACTTCTTATTGCTGCTCTACTGTACACTGTTTACTGTGTGATGGTTGCGTTTTCATTTTATTCTCGGTGAGTCAGCTAAAGAAAGAATAATAAAGAGACTCTGCATGTTGCATTTTTGTAATATGATTTGTTTAGAAAAGGAACACTTGAAAGTGTAATTAGCTTCTCCCCTATATCCTTCACTGACTCTGGCACTCTGCATGCTTCAGATCTGTAGTATGTAAACACTTGTAGAATACATCTATGGATAAACATTTTTATTTAATATGGATTTTATGAAAGATGAAAAAGGAAACAATTCAACGGATCGTTTCAGCATTCTCTCTCTCTCTCTCTCTCTCTCTCTCTCTCTCTCTCTCTCTCTTGACTCATACAAATACCCACACCAGCAGTGGGTTGCATATTGTTGCTATCAGTTTGCCATGCATGTGTGCGCTTGCTTCGTGCATGCGTACGACTGGTTCGTGCATGTGCCTGCCTTCCGTGCATGCGCCTGGCCTGCTGCGCATGTGCTTTGCTCGCACATGCGCCTTCCGCACATACACCCAGCCTCAAAAGCATCCCTAAATAGGATGGCATAGAGCCAGGGTGGGTAGGCGGGCCCGCCCGTGATTTCTGCTACCAGTTCGGGCGAACCGGTCCGAACCTGCAGAATACCACCTCTGACCCACACCCATTCTAGCCACAGTAAATCGGTTTTAGTTTAGATAGATCATAGTGTTCAAGATATATTATGTTATATCCTGACAAGATCGTTAACAACACCCGAGTCGCTCATCTTTTTTAGCCCGATCCCAGTCTACAATATATTACATATGATGTCTTCATGCGCTCAAGGCTTCTCACATATAGTATCGTATTAACAGTCCTAACACATCTAAAAGGTGCCAGGTATTTAAGCTGGAGAAAAAAAAATTGATCTGGAATGTCTCTCTGCTCTGTTTCCTGACAAGTATTCTATTTTACCCTCAGAGCAAATTATTCAACATTCACTTGAGTGAATATTTGTGAGCATGGAACTTTGCTTCTGTGCTAGGAGAACATTTTTTTTTTATCTGATCCTGTCATAAGCGAGGCATTTGCTATCTGTTTCTTAATGTCTCGGCCTTTGTCATGTTTTTTCAGGGCCCTTTGAGGAAAGATAGAAAGAAACCAGTTGCTTTTTCTCCCTCCCGCTCCTAAGTGTTTACATATTTGGCAAGAATAGATCAACTCAGTGGTGAAATGTAAAATTTGTTACTATTGGTTCTGTGGGTGTGGCTGGGGGGGTAATGTGACTGGGTGGGCATGGCCAACTGGTTGTTTTTTTTACTTTAAAAAACATTTTTTCTACAACCTTAAGAGGTTGCAGAAAAAATGCTTTTAAAAGCCTCTGACGATCAGGCAACTCAGCTGGGATC
>JANHZT010002135.1:128984-148273 GCA_032468215.1 Stegonotus admiraltiensis | reverse complement strand
CCTCAACTGCCCCCCCCCCGCGCTCATTCTTACCCTTCCCCCCCACTTTCTTCCTACGCCCGGAGATAATTCGATTTTTTTTCTCCCCTCCTTCTGATAAATATCCCAGTTGCTCCTCTCCTCCCCTCCCCAGGGTTAAATAGAGATCTGTGTCCTGATAGGCATTTTGTTGGCTCTGAGAATGTAATGAAACCTCCCTTTTCCTTCCCATTAGGTTTTGTATTCTGAGCAGAAATAACAGGATTAAGTTTTATTATCCCGTATCCACAATTTTTTGCTTTTTTTCTCTTATCATAACTTTTGACTAACCAGCAACTACTCTAAACTCGGGAACTAGTTGGATTAGGAGAGATATTATTTAACGTACATACATACGTACATACATACATACCACAAAGAACCCTGAGTTTTATTTTAAATAATAAAATCATCCATTTTGAACAAGACAATGAAAGTACAAATAATTAAAACAAAATTATTATTTTTTGGAAAGCATCTATGTAAGCAGTCTGGTCCTGGAATGTTTTGTTCTGCAAATTTCAAAATCTGCTTTTGGAAAAGGTAACGTTTAACTGGCTTGTCTAAAATTAAATTCAGTTGCCAGAGTCTCTGCCATACATTTTGCTTTTTCCGCATTACTAAAAAGAAAAACGAAGTGGAGGTTGATACGTTAATTTTTCCCAAGATCTTTGACATCTCTGGTATGTGTCTGTGGATGCATGTGGAATGTCCAAAGCTGATCAGTGTAGCTGCTCTGGCAAATCATGCTGTAAATCTGGCAAATGCAGGGAGATTGCATCCTCTGTCTGGAATATTTTATACCTATGTGTTCTCTAGTGAACAGCGCTGCATGCAACATGCATGCACACTATATGTGACATGTGTAGTACATTCTTGTTCTTGTATTGCATTAATACAGCACTGGAAAGGAAGATTCATTATCA
The DNA here is from genome assembly GCA_032468215.1 of Stegonotus admiraltiensis. Taxonomy (NCBI): domain Eukaryota; kingdom Metazoa; phylum Chordata; class Lepidosauria; order Squamata; family Colubridae; genus Stegonotus; species Stegonotus admiraltiensis. The sequence goes on along the minus strand of JANHZT010002135.1, from coordinate 147,329 downwards.
CAGCTTTTTTAAAAATACATTTATTCAAATCTTAGGCCCATCAGTAAATGTTAAAATGCTCTGTCTTTCTATCTGTCTATCATCTGCCTAATTATCTCCCTACTGACTGACCTGTCTACCTATCTACATACCTACCTACCTACCGTAGTCATCTGGAAGCAGAAGATTCAGTACTGTTCATTATATTAATCTGTGATTAATCATATGGCTATATCAGCTACGTTCCAATTTAAGGTGTATCATTATCTGTAAATTATCTTGATTGTGAGAATTACAACCAAAGCTTTCCTCCATGTGTATATGAATTACAAATGAAGCAATTATGAGTGGCAAGAATGCTGAGTTTATGGTTGTTGGGAGTAGAAAGTATTTAAGAGTTCCTCTAGCAATTGTGGGTTTCCCCTTAGAGGGTTTTTAGCTTTTCGTTTTGAGAAGCATGGATTTCTTTTACTTAGTGTCCTTTGTAGTAACAAGACATTTTCACTTTGAACTTGTCAAATTTAGGTATGCATCTGAAATCGAACTGCTTCCAGTTGTGAATCATAACATTTCCACCAAAAGTAGACTCATGTATAAAATATGTTGGCAGAGGTTGTTTTTTTTTTGACCTTTTGAATTTTGAAGTGATGGTTGAAAAATTTTATAAGGATTGATAATGTTTCAGTTTCAGTAATACAGTAATTCAAATACATAACATTTTGTGATTTGACATCGGTGTGGGTGGTATATACTCAAGCTCCTACATGGCAATGCAAACTAGAAGCCTATATGTCATTTGAAAACATATACACACACAAAACAATTTCCAACATGCTACATTATGAAAAATTAATTTAAAAATACAGGTAAACAAAACCACATTTTTGCACAAGAATGTTTTTCCAATTCATTTTTGTATGCCATTACGGTAACAGTAAAGAAACTACATACATATTTTAATATGGCTAGTTCAGTCTTTCTTATCTTTTTGCACTGTAAATAATTGAAGAGAGAAACTGTAATAAGCTTGCACTTGTAATTAGGATATCATCTAGAGAAAAGCCTTAAGGACCATCTTTTGAAAATGTGCTTCCTCTATAAAGTATTTAATATTGATTTATGCTACAGTCAATGACATCTCCAAAACATGTATTGCAATCATCCCTATTAAAATTATAGTCTTTATCTCTTTGCTTGATAAAAGAGGTACACACAGCCATTTAACCTACGTATGTGAACTATTCTGGTACATAGGATGATTGTATTCACAATTCCCGTTTCAGTGAGATTCTGTCTGGGGAGGAGGGGAATGCAGGAAAGACAACAAATTAGAGACAGTTGTGGCTGAAAAGGGACAGACATCCCAGCAATAAGCTCCATTAATTTCATTGCCTTCAGGTTTGTCACACATCAGTAAGCTTCCACATGTGTTACATATTATATTGAGATAAATTTTAATAAACTTTTTGAAAGCTGTTCCAAATAAAAATTGCATAGCAACTACTCCATGTCTACAATTAAGCAGAGAGAAAAAATAAGGGAAATGCCCAACCCTACAGAGCTGTAGGCTGCAGGGAAACGATCTACTCAAATATCAAATATCAAATCTACTCAAAGACAGATCTCTAGCCCATCTCAGAATGACCAATCATATGCCCGTAGTAAGCTCGTAAATTGCTTCTTCCTCTTTCCACTACCAAGTTCAAAGTGACTTCTAGTGTGTAGAGTCATATCAGTTGTGAATATGACCTGTAGCTATAAAAATAAAAACAACAACAAATGAATGTGCAACCTATGGTCAATAGAAATCTGGGTTTCGTTCAAAGAGTCTTAATTTTGTAGAATAGAGCAATTACCAATTTCAACCAAAATACAATGGATATGTATTTTCTAGTGATTTTAAGGCTCTATCCTATTTAAAATATATGAAGCTGCTGGAATGATTCCGTCTCCATTTTTAATAACTTCATTGCAAATAGTCATGAAACATTTTAATTATTTCTTCAGTATGGATGAAAGCACAGAGCTGTAGACCTTGCTGTGATTCAGTATTCCTGTCTCCAATTTAAAGAGTAAATTTGGTGGATTAAGGATACAGTGACTTTCCTCATAATAGAAGGAGTTAGTTAAATAGTTATTGAATAAGAATTCATCCCTATGGAGATAATTCATTTTTAGTAAGTTATTGGGAAGCAAAATGATTTTATTACTGACAATTCACAGATTAAGACATAAATCTGACCTATTTCAATTGGAAAACTAACTGTATGCTTGCATTTTTCTTCTTGAAGTTAATAAGATTTATCTTTGGCTGGATTCTTCTCAGAATAGTTACGTTATTATGAACCAACTTAAATTTTGCAATAAAACACAAGTGTTCACATTAATATTCAATATAGGCCGTTTGTAAACATTGATATCTATATAGCAAATCTGTACATTTCTCTAAATATTTTTTAAAAAAGTAAAGCTACATAATAGTAGCTGAAAAGTAGTATCCCAAAGGACAGCTACATTTTTATTGTGGTCTCCTAATCATTCATTCATTCATTCATTCATTCATTCATTCATTCATTCACACACACACACACACACACACACACACACACACACACGTATGCTGTCTATTTTAGCAACTCCAACCATCTATGCAAAATATTCAGTGGGAAAATGTTAGACCAGCATTCCTATTTAAAGAGATATTTAGCATATTTTTCTAATTTCTTATCTTATGGTCATAAACTAATTCCATCATTAAATATGTTGAGTTGTAACTTCATAGTTACATAAAATAGTTGTTCTATTTTAAAATTAATCGTTTATTCACACTGAGACTAAGCACCACATGATTTCTGGAATAAGACAATTATATCAATGTAGCATTTTGTTTCACTATAACAATTAACCCCCTTTTTTCTTTATTTAAACTTACTGTATTGATTGTATAAAAGAGTTTGAAAGAAGCAAAGTGAATTATGTTACAGAATACATCTACAATATTTACATTATAATGTGGAAAGTTCAAGGACCCTTACACACATGGCTTTGAGATTTAATGTTAGACCCATTTCTTAAATTAAAATTTTACAAGAAATACTTTTAACAATTTATTTTAGAAGAAATGTTGACTGGGAATCTCATTTGAATGTGGACCAATTACAGGCACAGCAAGATTTATCACAGAAATGTAGTACTTTATAATTTATTTCATTTCATCACATTAGGGGGAAAGCTATGGCAAAATACTCTACCAGGAGCAATAGGAATAGTTGCTCTAACGTATGGAGAGGGATAACTATTCTGAATTCAGGAACTTTTCTCTGATGTTGATCTGGAGAGTGAATGAATAGAACAAATCAATTGAAAAAACTCTATAAACATTTCTTGGATAGCTACTTGTACAACAGCATTTTTGATTACTTATCAGCTTTAAAACAATCTGAGAATATTTTGATGAAACCTATTGCCTTTCTCACCTGAAACTTCATTTTTCAAAAAGGAACTATACCTAATATCACCTAAGAAAAAATTTGGCTGTTGAAAGAATGTTCATTCTTTCGACAGCCAAGCAGAATTAGATACAATCCATTTCCTTACATGCCAGATCATTAATCATTATAACAGAATGATTTATTTTGTTATAGCTATTGTACCCCAAATTAATAGGGTTTATTGTGCAGGACTATATCTGGCTGTGATCTGCCAATGGTAAGGGGTGAAGCATGAGTGTTTAAAGGGACACTATGCTAAGTCAGATCTCTTAATAAAATCACTGGGTCACTTCCATTTTCTCAGGACCTTATTCTTAAAAGAGGTACTTAAAGGAATAGCACAAGTTCTCTTTGAGGCATCAAAATCTAAGCTTCTGAAATCTGACCAGATTATCCATTGTTTCATTGCTGTAAGGTCAGGATGGGGTCATTTGTCGTCTTTGTACCAGATTGCTTATTAGCATTTCACTCATTTAATCTGTAAGCACCCTGTGGTGGTTCTTCTGTTTCTTAGTGTAAGATTTGTTAGGTAGATGAGATTTTCCTGTTGAACCTACAAGTTAAAGACACTTCCGTCTTCAGGGAAATCCAACCTATGTGGTTCATTTCTCAAAATCTATTACCTTCATTTGCACCAATTCTTTCTCTGGTTATCTTTTAAAAACCTATAGTTTATTTGACAATTCTGCTGAAAGATCTCTAGAAATAATGATGCACTATTATTGTTGTAATTTATTGCTTTATCCCTTTTAATGTTTAGTGGTTTTGCTGTTTGCAAGCTGCCCAAAGTCTAGATCAGATGGGTGGCACACAAATTTAATAAATAAATAAATATTGTCTAGTTGGACTGGATGATTATTGTAATTCTAAATACTTTCTTAATTATTTCAAATGCTGGTCCTGTTGAACTTTAATGATCAGTGATTTCTAATACACTTTTCCCTTGCTAATATTGTCACAAGAAGTACACAGTGCAAGCTATACTTCTGTAGTAACAGTGTTCTACAACCCATTTATTTCTTGCAGATTTTACTGTTTTAGCAGTGATGAACTGAAAATTCAACTTCTTGGATGTTCCTTTAAAATGCTACATTAAATGTATTTTCTATGTTTTGTATTCTGTTTGGTTTTTTTTCAGTGTTTAGAATGAAGCCAGGTTTCCTAGATGATTCTGGAACATAATGGAAAATTTTAGATTACTTTGTATTTTCAATATTTATATTTATTTATTTATTTATTTATTTGTCTACAATATTAATGTATTGATATTACATACTGAGGTTTCTTCAGTGATGCCATGTCCTGCAACAAAGCATAAGGATTAAAAACAAAAGAAACTCAAATATATTTTTTACTTTTTCCAAGGATATTTGTCATGGTTTGGGACAAGAGGTGAAATAATACAGGTTTTAAGGGCTGAGGCTAGACAGAAGTGAGCTAACAGTTTCCAAGCTCAACTGCCCATTATATAAATATATCTTGAGTGTCTGAGACTACCAAGTGATCCAAAAGTATCTGTTAATTCACAAGGAAGAAGCTTAGTGTTTAAAACTTGAGCTCCCAACTCAAATTGTCTCCAGGGCTGAATGCCTTGGATTAGTTATTTAGCAAAGGAAGCTAATATAGGAAGTACATCAATAAGAACTGTTAATCAATTCCGATCATGATCCACTCATCATTTTATTGACTTTCTTCTTAGCTGAAGCATGGGCTATATTGGTGGTATAGAACTACTCTGTATGCACTAAACCATGAAAAGTAATTAACCAGTTGCTGACAACATAATGAACGATGAATATATTTTATATAATAGCTGGACTTAACCATAAATGTTGTTCTTAACTGTGCAACATTGATTCTTATGTGCAGTGAAATAATATTCACTCTCTGTGAAACTGATTATAGTATGTGAATAAAACATAAAGAGGCCCCTTTTCTTTTTATGAGATTAACCAGTTATTATTTATGAAGTGATTACAATTCTGGCTATATTGTTTCATTGCTTGCAGATAGCTGATAATTAATCTTTCATTACAAAGACTGAGAAAGTTACCTGGAAAAGGACAATTTTACAACAGTTTCTGTCTCATTTTCACTTACAGTGTAACATTTGAATCCATGGCCTTTATAGATAGACATAATTAAGAACTGTGAATTTGTCATTGTTTTTTTCTTTCTAAAACCCACTTCTGTTCTGGATTTCTCTTTCTTTTGCATTGTATTTGTTACTTTAAAAGCACAATATAATAGGAAGAATATCTCAAGCATTCAGGAAGATTTTATTACTCTATCTTACACTGAAGAAGCAGTATCCCAAATGAAAGCTTCAAGGTTGTCCTGACTAGGTTGTTGAAACAGAGCTTTCAAGCTCAAATCACTTCCTGAGTGGTCATAAAAACATTGATGTTTATCCTTACATATTTGATTTGAGTGGGTTTTGGAGAAATCTTTGAAAATTGTGTCTTGGCTCAATCAGAGGCAGCCACAGAGTGATAAGTTGCCTAGGTGTTTTTGTACTTGGTGTTAGTGACATCAGAGGAAAAGATAAATGATGCTATGGGTAAAATGCAATTATACAATCAAAGTTGTTCAACAGCTCTTATTCTTTCCTCATACCAAAGTTGAACAACCATTTTTTAGCTGAGCAAAGTGATTTTTTTCTGGAGGGGGAAAGTTCTTTATTGGGAGTTGATGTATATTGAGGCTGTCAAATATTAGCTGAGGCCAGGAATTTCTGTTATTTTTCTCTTACTTGAGGGCAATGTTTGTCAATCTTGGCAACTGTAAGATGTGGGGACTCCAGCTCCCAGAATTCCCTAACCAGAAGAGTGGCAACCAAGACAACAGTTGGATAAAAGAAATCTGAGCCCTGGGCAGAAATGTAATTTTAAAAAAGCATCTCAGACATGACCCTCCCTAGGTATCATGAAAATAAAGGGAGGGATATGGAAGCGCATTCAGTCTTGCAAGATTCTATTACAATAATGTTATAATAAAAATAACATTGGCTTTCTACAAGTTTGGACTACAGTGGAGGGCTTACAGGTGGGAAGAGACCACAGTGCGGTTGGAACAAGGTTCTGGAGCTGCTTCCCCTTACTCTCCTGAGAGTCTTTCTATGCAGATAGATATAGCCTTGCTATGCAGAAGGAAACAGGGTTTATTCTTTTGCCTCTCTCCAATATCCTTCACTGATTTTTTTTCCAAATCTTTTTTAGTGATCCTTTTCACCAAGCAGTTGGCCATAATGGCATTGTAGAGTGGGGAGGAAAAGGTGTACTATTTTTAAAAGCAGCATTTCCTCTGATTTACCTCTACAGTTTTATATTAGAGAGGTATATCTGGAGAATAATGAGTAATTATCTCAGTTCAAAATTAGCTATATAACTTCTGGTTTATATATATATATATATACTGGTAAAATTCCAATGTAGTTTTAGCTTGTTTGAGCCCACTGATTTTCATGGGCTTAATTACATTTAGATTCATTTTGGGTTATGACTATATTAAATGCAGATGACTCAGTCTATTTTTACGGTAGTCCTTAGCCTATTGATTATTCATGTTTGTGTAATACTATTCCTTCCTATCCAATGTCCCAATCTAAATTGGGCCCCCAGAGGCTGTCCCTTTGTGGTAAAGGAGAAGAGAAGCCCAACAGCACCCCCACCCCACCCCCATCAGCACAGAAACAAAGAAGAAAGTCCCAGAGAACTAGGTGAGATCTTTGAATAGCCTATTCTCACTTACAGGTTTGAGATTTCCCATACTCTACCTAAAGTACTTCCCATTCATTAGCTCTGTACATTTTCATACCCCTGGAAAAGAGGCCAGTACTATTTCAGGATAATAGTGTTGGCTAAGAATGAGAGTAATGCCTAAGGCAACTTAATGAGGTCATGGTTAAGTGATACTTTGAATGAAGGACTTCCTATTGTGTATGTCTTGCTTTTATGCATTTGTTACAACTGTTTTTAGTATGTAAAGTACAATGTTCAGGGATCTGTAGTGTGCAGCTGGTAGATATAATCTGTCTTTAATTACAATGTGTGTGTGTGTGTGTGTGTGTGTATTAAAGTTCTTAAAAAGAAAGATAAAAACTAAATATTTAGAATAAAGAAAATAGTCCCCTCTTGTTTATATTGACAGCATACATTTGAAAGACCTTTATACAGTCTAGACAATTTTTCCGGTGTCATTTTATAAATATTCTCTTTAACATTGTAATATAAATTTCAATTGCTTCAACCACATATTCTACCAATGTTCCATTTGTAACCAAAATACCCATTTTAGCCCATTTTATATTGTTCTCATTCTTCTTTTTCAAATTTCAGTAGATGTCTATACCTTTCAACAATAATATGCTCATCATTTGTAGACAGTTCTATTTCAAATTCAGTCTTATAATGGTCAAAACAAAAAGTTCTTTTATCTATTTTATTTTTTCTAATAAATACACATAACAAACCTATTGACAAGTGTATCCTCTGGTTGCCAAATCTTCATTTTATTTTATCTTGCGTTCTCCTTACGAAATTCTAACATGTCACATTAAATTAGCCATTTGTATTTACTTATCATTTCTCCCCCATAAAATGCTTCTTGTGCTAAGAGCCACAAAGGTATTTTTGGGCACAACTTGAGTTTATATCTATTTGGAATATCTAACAAAGTGATTTTTAAAATCTACATTAACCTTAGCTTTATCATGCCATAAATACCTATGCCACCCAACAATTCACAAGTTTCTTAAAAAGGACATTTATTTTAAATAAATAGTACATTTGATTTAGATTTTATTACCATATTTATTTATCTGGTGAATTTATATAGTTGCCCATCTCACACATCTGATTTTGAACAATATACAAAAGAATACAACAAAATAAAAACAGCAACAAAAGCAAAATTAAAACAATTAAAACAATTAAAAACCATGCAAAACTATGAAACTATGATTTTCAGGGAGAGCACACCTATTTTGCTAGCATTACAACCACTTTGCAGGCTCCATACAGTATCCATTACTGGTCCCACGCCAGACCAGGTAACAAAACCATGTCTTAGCCCTTCCAGAAGACCAACAAGGTCAGTGCCAATTGATCTCAGGGGAAATAATGTTTCAAAGGGAAAAAACAAAAGTTTTGATGAAAAATTTATACTTTGGATTTTGTTTGCACTCCCCAATAGGTAGTTCAGGTAGTTTGGAAAAATTAGTACTGTATTTAATGGTAAAGAAATTTCTTATTTCTAAAAAAAAGAGAAAGAAATAGCAATAGCAATAGCAATGGCACTTAGACTTCTATACCGCTTCACAGTGCTTTACAGCCCTCTCTATGCAGTTAAAGAGTCAGCATATTGCCCCCAACCATCCGGGTCCTCATTTTACCGACTTCGGAAGGATGGAAGGCCGAGTCAACCTTAAGCGAGAATTGAGCTTCTCTGGCAGTCAGCAGAATTAGCCTGTAATATTGCATTCTAACCATTGTGCCACCACAACGAAGATTACAAGACAGCAATCCTGAGGGAATGCAGTTTTTAAAAATTTGCTGTTTCTGAATATAAGTTACGTGCTTTTTAGCTAGTCAGAACATAACATTTGGTTTATGTCTAAATATTTTAATTCACCTGTACTTTACCACTAAACCCATTTAATATAGGGCAAATTCATTTTAGAAATTCATTTTACTATTTTGAAATTTTAATGATCAGCATTGGTTTCAGATCATATTGAAATGTTAAATCTGATAATATTTGAGTCAGTTTCAATTACAGGGCATTATTGCCCTCCAAAGTCTTAATTCTGCCCTGAAAATAAGCATTTTTAGAGATGAGAAATAAGTTGTATTATCATTGAAAAATTCAAACAACTTACAAGAGAGTTATTGGTCATTAAATTATTTTTTTGCACTCCAGAGGAAAGTTAAGCATCCCTCCATTAGGACAAATATAATTTGCAAAATGGGAGTTAGATGGGAGAAGTTCCAGTGGGTGATTTGCATATTGTATTACAATATCATGTCCTTTGCTGCCTCTAATGAGTTATATAAACCCATGGTTTTTAAGTGGTGATGAACCTAGCCAATTTTATTTAAGAAACCCTAAGTAAGTTTAGTTCAGCGTAGTCTAAACTAACGGAAGTTAATCTGATTTTAACTTTTTAAATGCTTTACTTGGAAAGTCTGTTTTTCTTTGGCTAGAAAATAAACAAAGTTGTTTTCAGAATATTTTCATATTAAATCAAATGGAAAGGTTTCAGGACTGAAAAGTGAATTGAATTCAAAACAGTTGCTTTGAGGTGGGAAGGTTACCTTGTGTTCATGATGCACCATTCCAACTATTAACAGGGGCGGTGGTATTAGTTGAAAGCAATCCAGTTTAAAGCTGAGAACACTTCAAGGGTGATTGGAACATCCAGCCCGCGGGCCACCAGTTTGACACACCCTGCCCTATACCATTCCAGACAAATGGCTGTTCAGTCTCTTATTATTATCTATTGGCACAACCTACATTTCATTGTTTTGCTACTCTATAGGTATGGTAAACTGCCTGTTTGCAAGGAAGAAGGTCAACCAAAATACATCTTGGTATCCCTGAAATTTTGCCAATAGGTGCATGATACATTTGCTGTAACAAACCTGCATTCTGTTTTAATTTGGTTGATGTTGCCATGCATTGCCTTGCAAATTAATATTTAGTCATGGGCCTTGCATCCAAGGTAAGGTGACATTGGCCACATGTCTGCCAGGCTTCTGGAAGTCACTTAAAACATGGTTATTTCCACAGTTTGGGGATCTTAGAGAGATGGAGAACTGGTGAGATGGCTATATTGTACATAATATCTTAGTCCATTGAACTACTATTAATGTTTTCATTATGATATGGTTTTTAATGTATGTTTTTGAGGGTCCATTTTCATTATATGCTTCCCAGAGTTACATTCATGAGATGGATGGTTATATAAATGGGATTATATATGGATGGATGGATGGATGGATGGATGGATGGATGGATGGATGACTAAAAATGAAGGAACGGGTACTTAAATTTTTTCTCTTTTTTCAAGCTATCATATATAAACAGAATCTTATGCTAGGATTTGAAGTGGCAGATTTTAATCATATAAGAGAAAAAAATTCAGTCAAAAGCATGAAGTTAGATTCAGAAGTTCAGAAAAAGAGAAATGTAAATGCTAAAGAAGAAGTTAACAGTTGCTTTTGGTTATGCACACAAAGCATGAGCCTGCTTATTGTGCTGATCTTGGCAAATCTTATGTAGTGTTTACAATAAGGTTATGGAAATTTGCCTAGTACTGGAGAATGCACAAATAAACCACATAGTTCTATGATTTTCTTGTGTCAGCATGCTGCTAAAAGACAGCCATTGTGTCCCTATGATAGACATTCTTCGATTTTTTCACATAAACAGGAGTAGAAAACAGCTATTTGTTACTGTCCTCTATGCTCTCTAAAAGGAAGATAATATTTTAGACTGAACATACTGAAATTAGACTGAAATTAGAAATCAAGTAATACATAATAATGAAATACGAAGATATTTATGTGCTTCTATTTTTAAAATTTTCAACAATATCCATAATCTATTCAACTACTACACATACTGTAATATTAATCTGTATTCTTTCACTTCATCTCCCTATAGGAAGTATAAGTAAATGTCAGCATATTTGTCCTTCCAAGAAAGTCCCTTATGAATATAAGAGATTAGCAGACAAAAGTACTAATACCTTTTACTGAATATCTTTTTTTTACAAAGTATCTTACCTGAATGTGCTTTAATTATATTTGATGTCAACGGTATTGATAGGTGACAGTCATGCTGGTAAGTTTATTGTAGAGTATCAGATTTCTTACCAAAATTCTAAACAATAAAACAAACATACCCTAAGATATTCCTGCCACCTTGTATATAAATGAGAAATGCAAGAATCTATTTCTCTACATATTTTTGTTAACAGTTTTCAAGAATTTGAACAAATTTTAGTAAGAGGTTATATTTACAAGTATAGTTTATTTAATTATGGTTTATTGATTAAACCACAATTATCTGAGTTCATAGAAATATTAAGTCACGAGCCCACATGAAACTACAGTAGTTGGATTCACTCAAATATACATGGAGATCAAAAAGAGAACCATTAATTCAACATGGATTACTCCTTAAAATTTCCTATTATATATTGAAATGTATGAGAGTTGCATTTTGTAAAAGAAAATGGAATACTTGAATTATGTATTAAAGTATACTGAAGTTATTCAAGATTAGGTAAATTACAGCGTTGGCAAAAAAAAAGAATAATAATCAGAGTATAATACACTGTTAAGCTTCTCTTGTTGTGGAACAGGCTGTATAAATATAGAATTGTTTCTTATATTTCATTATACAGGGCTGTGTAATTCAAGCAATTATATAGACTATTACAGTAAGCCAAGCTTTTGTCAAGGTTATTTCTTAATAGAAGAGAAATAATAATGTTAGGAACATTGTCTGTTATGAATCACTTTCTATTGGAATGTCTCACAATTGGGAAAAGAAATGGGAAAAGTCAACTAAAGTTAATATGATAGTACTTTGACTATTGCAATCTATTCAGTTTAAGCATTGGGAGTCAGTTTATATTCATGCACCTTTGACCAAATTCTGTTCAGTTTAATCAATATAAGGTGAGTAATAATGTTAATAACTTAAATATAATATTTTTAAAAATGAAACCCAGCCTATGAATATTCTTTTTAAAAATTCATAACTTTTGTGAGAAAAGCTATTCACTTAGACTCAGAAGTAAGTCTTATTGATTTCAGTGAAATCATTTCCAAATAATTTGATATAGAATTGCAGCTGTAATGACAGTGGCTGGTATAGTAGCTGCTAATGGCTCTCCTTTGTGCTAGTATTGTTCATCCTGAGTAGATAAAAGGCTGTCAGTATAACTGTAATAAATCCTTATTACTACAGAAGCTGGTAGAGGAAGCTTCTGTAGAGTGCAACTCAGCAAATCAGGAGCAGTTGAATAATTACAAAAGATAAAGGAAGTGTTTTGATGTGTGCGAATGAATTAAAGTAGGCCTGCTATATGGACGTTTAGTGTTAATTTGATAGCACACCTATGTTTATGTGTAAGTACCAACATGAGGTTTACATGTCATTTATCAGAACGTTTCTTGTTGGAACTTGCCAAATGTCCTCTGGAACTGTTCATGGGTTTGTACTTGATATAGGGAAGAGAAAACTACATCCTCTTTTTAGCTGTATTATTCAGAAATTCTAGGAATTATTGCATAGTGCTTTGGAGAATGGTTGAATGAAGGCTTGCTGTACCGGTGGTTAGTGAGAATTAGCCACTCTGGCAAATCTTACATTGCTATTTTTAACATTTTAATATTTTTAACATTTGGTTCATACATTGGGCTAAATCATAATGTGTTAAGTAATGACTTAAATGAACCATGGCTTAGTGTGATCTCTGATCTCCTAACGATGGAACTGCTTTCAACTACAAATATCAAATGAACATCAGGCATTTTCTGTTAGCTACCAATAATCTTTGTCTTTGATATCCTGTCTGATGATAGATAGGAAGTTGTAGTACAAATTTCTGTTTCAATAATTTAATTATAATTTGCCATGATTAAATTAACTTTTGTATCAAATTAGATTTTATATCAGGGTTATTTTAGATTTGTTTTGTATGTAATACAAATGAGAACAACTGTCTCCCTGAGTTATGACTTTCATCCTTCAAAGACAAATCCTTGCTTCTTTTTTTATATTTTATATTTTTATATTTTATATTATCAGGAATTGTCCTTGTGCCATGGTCTATGATCCCTTTGAGATGGTTAAGATGAAATTGATACTATTGGACTATATTTAATAAAGTTGTGCTTTAGACCTCTATACCATTCTGAGTAGTGATATCTAAATTTGGAACTGGAATATCATACTCTTTTATTTAGGATTTATTGGCTCTTGATTAAAGAGTTTAATGCTGTTCTTCAATATGTTTTTTTTTACTTTTTTTAGTAATTTTTATTCACACATGTTATTGTAAATCACTGCAGTTTTTTAAATTGAACAGTGAAATGCTTCAAATAAATACATTAAAATGTACATGTTCAATTGATATCCAGTATAATAAACCAGTGTAAATGTTTATTTTATATAAGTAATTAAGTGTTGGGTAGAACAAGAAACATGTAGATTAAGATACACAGTAAAGCAAAATAAATTAACATTTATTAATGGAAATTTCTGAGAACTGCGGACACAGCAGATAAAGGACTTCTGTGGCTGTTACATGGAAGTAAATATCAACAAAACAGTAAGATTTATTTACAAATAATGAGATTGGGTAGATCAGGGTATATTTTCTCCAGTTAGCTATTTGAAATTTTACTTGAGGTGAAGCAGAACAACAACCTTGATAAAGAGTGAAATGTCTGGGACCTTCATTTTTGCCATTACAAAAATGTGTAGATAGATGAAAAATCAATCTTGTAATACTTCTAATATGCTGTTGTTAAAAATGCTAGGTGATTTTGAAGAAGCATATAAGACAAGAACTTTTTTTAAAGTTAAATTTCATTGTGAAAATTTAATTTTCTCTAAAATCCAAATCCAATTTTATATTCTGATATCTTTTCCAAAATGTCTGTGACCTATATACGTGGTAAGATGATTCTGTACAGAAACAAAACCTTGCTACCACTGTGCCTTTGGTTTTTCTTTTCTTTTTAAATGCTTGCTTGGTTAATGGAAACAGGGCAAAGAATGCTGAACTTCGTATCTGTGGTTAGCATATTAGCAAGGCCATGATACTTTGTGGTTCTTTCACATGTTGGAAGATGTTGGTTACATTGTGTAGCATTATGCCAAAGGGACAGTTCCTTTCCTCATACACAGAAAACATCATTTACTGTCCTTTCTTATAATGGTGTATTCTTCAAAACCTTTGACTAAAACATACATGCACAGAGTAAGGGAATTTGTAGCAACAAGGCCCATAGTTTCCTTGGAGATGGAAATAAACTTATAGCTTTAGTTCATTTGTTAGAATTTAAATATATGTTGCCTTAACAATATAGAAATGATTTTGTATGTTTCTTGATTATTATATCTGGAACCATCTAGTCTTTCAATTTTACATTTGTCACCTTCATTTTACTACAAACATCAGAATAGAGAAGATTCTAGCTAGGAAAGGGTATTTACAATACAGTATTAACTTTAAAGGGAATAATAGATGCTTTGTTTAACAAAATAATCTGCCAGAAATAACAAAAAAGCAAAAGTATTGAGGTCCATAGCTATTGAAAACATGTCTTTTAAGGGTAGTAACTGGACTTATTAAATATTTATTTGTACTGATTAGATTTGTATTCTCTCTTTCCTCCAGGAACTCAAAGTAGCATAAAGATACAATAAATAAAGATACATAAATACAACAGTTGGCTTAGTAACCATTCAAAGTTACAATGGCACTTAAAAAAAGGTGACTTAACTTACAACCATTGCAGAATCCCTATGGTCATGTGATCAGAATTCAGACTCTTGGCAGCAGACTCGTATTTATGGTGGTTGCTGTCCTGGGGTCATGTGGTCACCTTTCGTGACCTTCTGACAAGCAAAGTCAGTGGGGAAGCCACATTCATGTAACAACCATGTTACTAACTTAACAACTGCAGTAATTCACTTAAAAGCTGTGGCAAGAAAGGTCGTAAAATGGGGCAAAATTCACTTAACAAATGTCTTACTTAGCAACAGAAATTTTGGGCTCAATTGTGCTCATAAGTCGAGGAATACCTGTATTGACTATCCCTTGTTTAATTTCCCCTATAATAATATCCCTGTGAGATAAGCTGGCTGAAAATGAATGGTTGTCCCAAAGCCTCCCACGGCTCAGGGTGGACACAGCTCAAGGGGCTGTTTGTTGATCTGAACTGCTCTTAGAGTTTAATGAAATTAGGGGACAAATATTCTCCAGCAAGGAAATCCTGTTATAAAGCAAACATAGTATCTTACAAATTCTCATTCTGAAGATTTAACAAGAGTCTCTGAAGATGAGATACTCCTTTCCAAGTGTGCCTCTGCTTGACATAAGGAGGAATGCTGCTGGCTGTTTCCAATGTTACTATTTTTATCCATGGAAGTCAACTTGCAAACAACCACTTTGCTAAAAATAGTAACGTTTGGAAAACCTTGAGAAAGAGAAGGTATTTTCCATTTCCAAGACAATGAAAATTTCTCTAGTTTATCAAACTTTGAATACAAACATCTTCTATCCATGCCATACCTAGTAAGTATATTCATTTACCTCTGAATTGTTGGTTCCTCTAAGGGTGTTCCATCTTCTCCTGCAGTATGGCTACTTTTTCTTCAGGGAGCAGAAAATCAAAATGAATCTGGCAGCACCTTTTCCAACAGACATAAAAAGGCACAAGCTTTTGTGAACTGCAGCTCACTTGACTCACTTGGCTTGGATGATGAAGGATTTAAATGAAGGTCTGGGAAGGGAACTGAAGACAATGTGATTATGTAGATGCAGGTTACATGAAAGATGAACTAACAGTAGTTTATCAACGAACTGTTGTAATTTTTTAAAACCTTTTGATATCTGTTTGTTCAGCAATCTCTTTTTCCATGATGCTGTTAAGTCTCAATTTTTAAAAATGGTTCCTTTAAGATCTGTTCAATCCTGTCTTTTTTCGTCCTGACCCCATCCCACTTCAAACTATACATCAGTCTAGCCACTCCATTCATTTGATAATGTGAACTGAAGTACAAGATAATGCTCAATGAAGTGCAATCTGTAAACTCTTCAAACTATTATACTGATTAACTATTTTAGTCTGTCACAAGGACAACTGAAAATTAACTTTATTCTGATTCCCTGAGATTTGAAAATGTGTGATTTAGTTATCCAGGGTCCTTTCCATTGTTGCTTTAATTTGTTTTTATGAGGATTTTTAAAATATATAATTAGTTCAAATAAGTATTGTTCATAGATTTTTCATTACAGGGCAAAGAGGAAAGAATTTACTGGATGAATTTATTGAAAAACATTCATTAAATGAAGATCAAGATAATATTTTGTTCCCCAGATGTATCTGGCAATTCTTTTTATGTACCAAAAGTGCAAAGAGGTGTAAATCAATTTATTATCCTTATTGGCTATTGTCTTTTTTCTTAATTATGCCACTGTACAACTACATACAGCTATATAAAGCTGAATTTCAGTTCTTTGAGTATTATGCAACTTTTTCAAAGCCAGAGGGCTTGATAGTGTGAGGTTAGCTTTCTTTTTACCATATAATTTAAAGAATATAATTTCCTATTCATCTCAAGGTGTCATATTACGCAATAATTTAAAATCTCTGAGTGTTTTCTTTGTCTACTGGAAAATGAATGTAAGCAATTAGAGAAGGATCTTCAAAATGTGGTCAGAGCATTTGAATACAATTCATTAAAGAAAGCTTGATTAAACAGAAGCAGATCTCAAACACTGAGGAGCTTACTTGTCTGGTAAATGACAATTTACAATGTTATGTTGTGTTATTTGATAAGAGGTGTTTATAATCTTCTCAATCATACATTTTACGGCATTTTGTCTAAAGTCGGTTTTTAATTTCCGCGGTGGCTGTGTGATAAATGTAAAGCAAATCTTTGGTTAACAAAGTTTATGTTTAACTTCCTCCCCTTTAATAATACACTGATTGCCAAAGTATAGCAATCTAGTTTTCCACCGTTCAAAGGAGGTGAACTGAGAATAGCATTTTAAAGAATATTATGGGGAGGAAATGAGAACAATATGCTGCATTAACAAAAAACTAATTCTTGATCACACACACACAGTTATAATAGTTTGCCAGATAAACATATCTTATAGGAATAATATGTGATTATTCTCACACAGCTGGCCTCCCAATTACAAGTCCCTCTCAGTAACTGATTATAATTAAATAATATTTTCTTAAATCTTTTAAAAATATGACTAAGGTTTCCATTCTTTGCTGGCCTCTTAAGTGTTTATACTGTTTATAATCTAGGCCTGATAGACATTGTGAAGTCTAACACATCTGGAGTTTATTCTCTGTTACAGTAGCATGCAATTTTCTAATTTCTGAGTACGTTGTTCCCAAATACTCAGATAATATTACTCCTTTATATTAAGGGCTTTCCTCTTTTAATTACAGTCCTTAGCTATCTCTGGTTCTTTCTAGTCAACTTCAGAGTCTCCTCTTATCATCTGTTTATTTTCCAATCAACTAAACTTTCCCATGGGAGGATATCTTACAATTATAATTTCAAAGTCTTCATATATTCTGCTGAGCCCATTAGGTCCTCCCATAATCTTCCTTTTTCCCAAGCGAAATGTATGATGCAATGCCTGCAAGTATTCCTTATAAGCCTTTCTTTCGTAGTACCTTATAATCTTAGTTCTCCTCTGGACATGGTCCAGTTTGTCAATATCTTTCATAAAATGTAGCACTCTGAGCAAAATGCAGATTTTAGGCACAGTCTGATCAATGCAAAGTAAGAGAGGAAAATGACTTATCTTCATCTTGGCAAGGTAACAAACTTAACATACTAATCCTTGGGTAGTTTTGGCATTCATTCCTGATACCTTTCTCTTTGTACAGGAGGACAGAATTGGCATTCTTCCAATCGTTAGACTGTGATAAAGTTTTATGTATATCTGTTATTCTCATTGAGTGTGGGGAATGTCGGCGGTCCTGAAAGGGTTACAGCTTGCCTGATGACACGGACCGGGTCTGTGAATTGCGAAGCTCCTCCTCCTGCCTTCGCTTCCCAGTTCTCAGACTCGGTCTGATTCGGACAGTCACGCTTTTTG
>JANHZT010002135.1:113084-123553 GCA_032468215.1 Stegonotus admiraltiensis | reverse complement strand
ATTAGTCCTTCTGGCTCCTCACTGGGCTCGACAACCATGGTTCGCGGACTTGATATCCCTCTCAATAGCTCGCCCATTTTAATGGAAGAAAAATGTGAATGGGCTGCTTATAAAATATTTTATATTACTATGGCTATATATCTTGATAAATTAGAATCCTTTTCCATTGCATTCAGTCTAGAATAATGTCACTTCCAGGAATTAGTAAAATTTAATGTGCAAGCTTGTTTGACCATCAGGTTATGAAACCGAAAATGTACCGGTAGCTTCTGCTAGGATACCATAATCTCTTATAAACACTTTACTGTGGCTATACTTAATATTACAAATTTAGAATAAGGATTTGTGATCTTTATAAAAATTCTTCTTGTATCTGTAGTCAGGCGATCTCTTTTTAAAAACCCTTTTAAAAACATTTATTGGGGGCTGTATTGATTCCAGTTCATGAATGCATTGAAATGTGGGCACTCTGAACTGAAATACTTGTATTAAACATGAGAGCACTAGATTACTCTGCCAATGTTTTTTAAATCGTATAGCAGCAATGTTAATTATCTTTAGAATTTAGGAAGTATTTCTTGCTTTGCTGAAGTAATCATACTGATATTTTAAAATAATTTTACTAGATCCACATACTGTGCTAAGCCATAGCTTATGATTTATTAAATAAATTATATGATATGAACAGAGCTCATGTATTTTGAGTTTCTTACTTTTTCTTGGCAGTCTTGACATCTTAAAGATAAAGGAACTTACTATTTGTTATCTTCCCTCATTAGTGCTGTTAGGCTTGGGTGAGTGAATAAAATTATCTTTTGAGCCACTGATTGCTTAGCCACTTTCTAAACAACAGTTCAATTTATTTTGAAAGTAATTGCTACATAACAGCAATCTGATTTAAGAATTCAGAATATGAAATTAATAGGGGCATAAGAAGGATAGTTTAACTCCTGTAAGTGAGCTCAAATCATTACCAGCATTTAGTGGACAAGTTAACTATTAAAAATTTTCCTCCGATACCTAGCTTCTTATTACTTGAAGTAAGACCCATTTTTAGAGCATAGCTAATCCCTAAGTAACAATGGTCTTCATTGCGTATTATTGTATTTTTCAACCGAGTGTCTAAATATTCAATTTACTATACTCTCCTGATTTCTGATCGTTATTGAACTGAAGTTTTCTCTATGTATGTGAAATGACAAAATTATTTTATTGAGATAATACACATGCCCTCCCAAAACCTTTCTTTACAGCCCTTAAATTCCTCTTTAAATGCCATTGCCAAATATCAGCAGTTCAATTGTTAATAAGAGCAGCAGTAATATTTAGTAGACTACACTTATAGATTAGCAGATAGTAATTTCTCTGCTGTTATACAAAAACAGGTTTAATGATTTGGAGTTACATTGTGGGTATGAGTAACCAAGTACATATTTATTTCAACCACAGATAATTTCTCCAGACTAATTGTGTAAGGATCCTTTTTGTCCTCTCACATTAGCTCAAAGTTTATGGATGTCAATGGCTCTGATCCAAGAAAGGTTAGTGATGCTTAAATTCCTTGAAATAAATGGGACATTAGTGGCAGCTAACTGGTTCTATTAATCTCAGTGGTCTTTAATGTCAGTTAGCTTTTCAGGACTGAGGCCACTGGGTTGCTCTTCCTGCTCAGTAGAAGTTATATCTGTGCTCATTTTGAAAGAGAAATTATTCTCTTATTTGAAGAATAAACAAATTTTATAGATCTAAATATAAAGATATCTGTGGGTTGAGCTTGAGTCTTGGTGACTGCACCTAGGCAGTTTTCTTGGCAGCTTGGCAGTTATGGAAGTGGTTTGCCGCTGCTTTGGGGTTTTGTTTTCCTTTTTCTTTTCACTGCTAGACTACTCGTTGGCAGCACTTACTCAGTGTCTGCGCCCAGAAACTAAATAGCATTGAGCTGCTTAATACTGTACATTCAGAGAGGACCTTCAGGGAATACCAGTGCTCTAGGCTAGATTGGGAAATTGGAAATATTTCCTGAAAGAAGGCAATAACAAAGCACTTCCATTTTGCTGCCTAGGAAACTAGGTGGTTGTGTCCATGAAGTCGCCAGATATGATTTATTTATCTCGTTAAATACAATGTTCTCTCCATTACATACATAATAACAATATCCTAATTAAAGGCATATCTCCAATACTTAAGAAATATAGGGAAAGTACTGCTTTAAATCACACTATTCCTCACATTTTTATTATTTCTACATATTTATTATTGCCTATGGTTTGCCAGTAAAAGACTAGTAATCAAGCCATCATAAAAATTACCATAGAATTGTTTCTATTCTTTAAAATAAATATAAGTCAGACTCTGGATTGAGAAATGTGTGAATGTGAAAAAGAAAATTTATTGTATATCCACTGATTTAGAGAAAATCTATGGTAGTGAGGAGACTTAAATTATGGAATATTTTGCATCAATACAGAATTTAAGGTTGGTTGCTGAGCATGATAAATATACATCAGGGCTGAAATCCAGCAGGTTCTGACAGGTTCTGGAGAACCGGTAGCGGAAATTTTGAGCAGTTCGGAGAACCGGCAAATACCACCTCTGGCTGGCCCCAGAGTGGGGTGGAAATGGAGATTTTGCAGTATCCTTCCCCTGCCATGCCCACCAGGCCACACCCACAGAACCGGTAGTAAAAAAATTTGGATTTCACCACTGATATACATGGTATACATGGAATGCCTAGAAAATTGCTCAGAATAAGATAAATCAGTGTGATGTCTTTTTGTTTAATGCAGTGGTTCCCAACTTGGGACCCACGCCCCATGGGGGGGGGATTTGATTTTTAATGGGGGCAATTGGAACCTTGTTTAAACCAAGATAATGGCCTTTTAGGCTTCCTCCGAGTGAGTAGGAGTCACTTTTTGAATAGTAAGAATTATATGTCATTGGAGGGGGGGTTTAGAATCAGGATTTTAGAAATGCTTAGGTAGGGCATGGCCAAAAAAAGGTTGGGAACCACTGGTTTAATATATTTATGGATGAATGTCTAAAGAATAGCTGTAGTGATATTAAATACGCTTTAACTAGGGTCATGAATTTTTGCATGCAGATCGATTTGTTAGCTGAGACCCCAAATGATTTGATATGAATTTAGTATTTCTTATGATTAGGATGCAACAAAGAATATAAGCTGACTTTGTATAAATATACAGAAGTATGAAGGCTATTGCTTAACGCATTGTAAGCCGCCCTGAGTCTCCGGAGAAGGGCGGCATATAAATCAAAGCAAATATATATATATATATATATAGGTCTGAGAATTAATATATCAAAGAGCAAATTAGTTGTATCTGAAATGTAAAATGAAGAAAAGTTACAAATTAAGATGAAAAACTAGAACAAGTTAATCAATTTGTGTACTGTAGTTTACTAAAGATGGGGAAATGGATGGAGAAATTTGAAGATGTGCAAATGCTGATAGAAAATTTATGGGTAATATCTGATCAGGTACAGAAATGAACTTGAACAAGAGAGAGGTGAAAAGTTTAGGAGTCCACAACCCCCAGGCCACGACCTACTACCAGCCCTTAGCCTGTTCTGAATTGGGCTGCATGAATGGCTGGGCAGAGTTTGCACATGCACATAGTTTCCCTCCCCCACCCCACACCAAGCCATAAAGGTTGGAGACCGCTAGTTTAGAGAACAAAATACAATGCATGAAGTAGTGCTTGGCCACAGTGGAGTAAGAGTAATTTACAACTATAAAGAAGAATGGAAAAGAATAGTGAATAATATTTCTGTGAACTAGTTTTGTCTATGTTTTCTTTTCTTTTTCTTTTCTCATTCCCTTGATTCTTCGTTTACTATTTCTTAATCTTTTCCTTTCCTCCAAGGAATGTTGCTGATCCCAAAAGGAAATTGTGTGATGCGTATGTATTTATATAGTGATCTTCAGCAAGCAAACAAACAAACATCAGGAAATACCTTTTTTTTTTACAACTGTATAAATACAATCTGTATTTATTAAAAGTTTAGAGTATTTCATTGGTTCATTATGTCTAGATGACATATTTAAAAAAACCCTTACATAGTGAAAGCATATGCTACAATGTTTTTGTTTTAAAACAATACTGTATTCCCTACCCCTGGTATTATTTTATTCAGATTTCTTTGTATCTCAAGACATATACAAGCTTGGCTGAATTTAATGACATCATTAACAAAAATTCTCTACAATAAGTTTAATTGATAAGCTAATTGATTAATGTTAATAATTGGTTCATTAATTAATGATATTATTAATTTAATGGTATTATTCCTGTAAATTTTTGGTCTTGATACATTGTGCCTTAGAACAATGTATATATATTTTTTGTAAAAAAAATGTTCTGAACTGAAAACAAAATATGAAACTCAAAATTTTCATCTCAAGTCTATAAAAGAGTGGCTGATCATGGTAAGTACTATTTACTACACAACCTGTATAAAAAAAACAACTAAGGGGATTATTTTTTGAAAAAGATGAGAATGCTGAAAGAGTGTCACAATGAGCAATAGTATCAGCAAATAATTTTGGCAGCCAGTACAGTATCTAAACTTAGCAATACAACTGTACTTAATAAATAGGCAACACCATAACATTTACTTCAATCACACAGCAAACAACATAAAAACAGCATGCATACATGTGTGTGTGCGTGTGTACACACACACACACACACACACACACCCTTTCCCATGAGTGACAACCAACACCTTGAATAGCACCCAGAAGCCTACCAATATCCCCTGCAGCTCATGTGATATGGGCAGTGTTACATGGAGTAGTACCAAGATACAAAGGCCTACCATAGCTTCCAAGTGTTTTTTTCTCCGGTGGGACCAGTTTATCAGGGCAACCTGGCGTACCCAATTATGGGATGGACCATACTGCTTCCATTTTCGCCTTTCAGCCCCAATCCAGAGGTCTTTGCAGGCAGACACTTTCACGACAAACTATTTTTGTGTTAAATTTATGTTTTAACGACAAAGAAATAAAGGGAGACTTAGAGGTTAATTCAACTATCTAATATGGAAGCAACCTGGGTTTGGCTCCCAGAAAGGTATGGCTAGCTGATGAGAGCTAAATAGCTTGAAATAAATCTATACTAGTCTCCCTTTATTTCTTTGTGGTAAAACATAAATTTAATAGCTTCCAAGTGCTACTCAGGAGCCAGTCCATAAACATTGCACTAATATAAGGTAAACTTTGACTTATGATTTAGAAATCATTCAAAGTTATGACAGAGTCATTCATTCGTTCATTCTTAACAGTTCTTCCAAAGCATATTTGTATAGGGGACATTGTGTTTGGTTCATCCTGTAAACAAACAAACAAAACAATTTTAACATGTGGAAAACTGAATATTCAACAGTTAAGAATTACCTGTAATGTGCTCTATAGTGCAGCCATTCAGATGCCTTAGCAGATTATACTATTATTTTGTCACAGTGGTTAAGCAAATCATATGGTGGTTAAGTGAATCCAGTTTCCTCCATTAACTTGGTTAAAAGCTGGCTGAAAGGGTCACAAATGGCATTCACATGACCCTACAATGCTGCAACCATCATAAATAAATGCCCAAATCATAATCATGTGAGTCTGGGGATGCTGCAATGGTTGTAAGTATGAGGACTGGTTGTAAGTGATTTTTTTTCAGGGCTGTCATAACTATATCGCCGATTGTCTCTGCTTGCCCAACAAGAATAGCCAAGATTGGCATGCTCCAGTCCCATCTATTAAATAGTGGGAGGCAGAAAGCATACATTGTCTGCCTCGGAAACTGCTCCATATAGTCCCCCGAGAACTGGATGACTTTGCCCTTGGCCACTGAGTCAGGATGCTGCATTTTTAGGATGTGTTAAAATGCATGAAATGAATTTTCACCTTAGCGCTGTAGGTGTTTATATATGGTTTTGTTATTATTGCTGTGTTTTTTTGGGGGGGGGTTGCATTTTTATTATTTTCAACATTGTTAGTCACCCAAGAACTGCTTGGTCGGTAAGCAGCCAAGCAAAGTAATTTATTAAGACCTTTCAGATAGATCTCTTTATCCCTGGCTCTGCTTTCCACCTATCAATCAGAAACTGGCTGGTCTGTGGTTTTCTGAGTCCCCCCACTTTTTTTCTATATTTTAAGGCAGAGACATTTGCTCTTCTCCAATGTTCTGGCTTTTTACCATCTTTCCAGTTTTTCAAAAACAGTACACATAGGTTATGGCATACATAGCTTTTTCAGTATTCTAGGATAAAATTTATCTGGGCCCGAACATTTAAAGTCAAAGTAATGAGGTATTACATGATGAAGTATCTGTTAAACTTCCATCCTGCACTTTCATCCTGCTTTTCACAATTTCCTGTGGAACACATAATTTCTTGTTGGAAAAGACTGAACCAAAATAGGAGATGAGTAGATCTGACTTTTCTTTAATGCCTACTAGCAATTTGCTATCTTTATTGAACAAATGATACACTGGTCCTTTTTTTTTATTTTGATAACACTTAAAAATGTCTGTGTTGTTCTTGCACAATTTGCCAGGCTTTGTTCATTCTAAATATCAGCATTTCAGATAGCTTCTCCGCAGTTAAACTACCTGTATGTAATCTTCATGGAACTGTGGTGGCTCAGTGGTTAGAATGCAGTATTGCAGGATAATTCTGCCGACTGCCAGGAATTTGATCCTGACCGGTTCAAGGTTGACTCAGTCATCCATTCTTCCAAAGTCAGTAAAATGAGGACCCAGATGGTTGGGGGCAATAGGCTGACTCTGTAAACCACTTAGAGAGGGCTGTAAAGCACTATGAAGCTGTATATAAGTCTGACTGCTATTGCTATTGCCATTGGTCACCTGTTCTCTCTTCTCATTACTGCAATTCTATTAATATTGAGACAGATTCTTCCAATTAAAATGAAGGTATTTATTCCTGAAGATACAGTAAGTACCGGTAAATATAAATCTAGTTGCATGTAAAACCATAGCAGAGCATTTCTATTAAATTTTACATAGGCATTTAAAGTATTTTGTCAAAGAAGAGCACTTCTGCCACATGTACAAACTGTCATAAGTACCCTGAGTTGCGCAAATAATGTGGGGAATGCAATTGTAATAATAATCTGTTATTTAGATTTTAATCAGTTTAGGAACTAAACTTCCATTGCCATTCTTACGTTCCTGGAATTTGAAGACTTTTTTGGAGAGGTTTTGTTACTTTGTATAATAACTGAACAAAGTAGCAGGATTCTTGATTGTCCTCCTTAAAGAGGCATGTCCAGGGTCTTTTGATGGATTTTACACTGTTCAATTTTGTTTTACTCTTTTTCTTATTTGAATGCAAACCCTCTGCTGCATTTGGTTACAAATATTTTTATTATTATATTGAGTTACATAAAACATTACAGAAGTGGAGTCATGCTACTTGGAATATTCCTTTTCATTTTTACCACCCTCCCCTCACATCTTTTGTAAACCCTAAAGCAAATTGGGGAGGGGGGGATGGAGTGGTATGGAGAAAGGGAGGAGGAGGAATCTGATGTACTTGGTGGTTGCCATGTCACCAAAGGAAGGGGGAAAAGTCAGGAGTCTAGTAGCATCTTTTCCAATTGACATATGCTATTAAAAGGCATAAACTGGAGCTCACTTCTTCAGATAGGATGCAGTCCATTGCATTTTTATATAGCTTTGATCATCCTTTGGTACACTGCTCTAAAACCTGTGGGTGAAGGTCTATTCAGTAATTTTTAAAGTACAAATAATTTAGATTGCAGTCTTGTTTGGTTAAGTGGGTTTAATTCTAAATAGTTCTGCATAGGATAGTACCGCAAAGTAATTGTTTTCTTTATGTCAACCTTCTGGAGGTTTTACTGAGATACTGCAGTAAACCCTGGAATGCTTTCGAAGTAATAGCATCCTGTGACACAAAAGGCCAAGACTCTCCTTTCAGAGCACTCTTTTCAGGATTAAGCGCCTAATCCTTTAATTCCTATAATTGGGTCTAGGTATCATAGGGACTAGGGTTTTAGGAAATATTAGAATTGTATGTAGAATGATTGAATTTCTCCAAATTCTAATTTTAGTTCAGAAATTTAAAAGAAGATAGAGTGCATTTATGTTTTCATGGAAACCTTTATCTTTTGGAAGCAACAGAGCACCATTGCAGGGTCTCTCTACTTTTCCATTCCACTTTGTAGATTAGCCTAGTATGGATAAAGTATGTGAAAAGTCTTCATATTTTTTTATTCGACCGTCAGAACTTTGAACCCTAATGCTAAAGTCCTCTAATCTACAACATTAGATACAGCAGCAGCAGCAAAAGCTGACTTAAGTACAGTATAATACATGAGGGACAATTAACAGAGTTCAGTGTCAATTTTTTTTTAAAATACTGTCCTAGCAAAATCTGCACATACTTAACCAGGGTTTACAACCGCAACTGAAGTGTTCACACAACATATTAAGAAAAAGAAATCACATTTGTCTTATTACTTTCTTAAGAGCTGTTTAAAAGATCCCATTGATGGTGGAATCAGTTTGAGCACCAGTGGTGTGAGAACATAAGCTAATACCAATTACATTGAAATTATGTACTGTTTCCCTGAAAATAAGACATCCCCTGATAATAAGCCCAATCGGGCTTTTGAGCGCATGCATTAAACTAAGCCCCCCCTGAAAATAAGCCCTCCCCAAAAATATTTAAACACACACGCAGCCGGTCCCCGCTATTTCTTCTGGTTAGGGTTAGGGAGACACAGCTGGAAATCAGGTAAGATGGGAAGAGGAGCCCCATCTTGTTCCATGTGCCCCAAAATGAAACCTTCCCAAAAATAAGGCAAAGTGCTTATTTTGGGGTTCAAAAAAATATAAGACAGGGTCTTATTTTCAGGGAAACACGGTATTTCTGATGAGTACTCAGAAGTGAACAGTGAGTGAAACTAACTGGATTTCCCCCTTACTGCTTTAAACTATTTTTAAGAGTTGTATGAGTGTTGTCACGCTACAGAAGGAATTAGATAGTGCTGCACTGTCATTTAAAGTCTGGATTTAGAATGTAGTTGTAAGATCTGAATGTAATTCTTGATTCATTTCCCATTTGAGGCATACTAGTTGCAATTGCACAGCAATAAATCCTATTTTGCCAGAAATAAAACATTTACATTCCAGTGTTTTTAATTCTTCACGAGAGTGAGATTAAGCTTCCCAAATTACAAAACTGTGAAGCTGGTATAACTCTACCTATAGCTGTGCAATATTGCAAGGCTAATATATAGCAAACTAATAAATGCTTACAGAATGGGAGTGAAAACCAATGCATCCTTATTTCAGAACAAGTCCCAATGAACCTAGCCTTCCAGTTGACATACATAATTACATATTCATATTTCCTGAAGTTCTGAACCTTTTACATTTCAAGGTAACCATTAGGGTTACCCAAATGTCTATATTAGACTTTTTATAAAGTGTATTTTGGGCCAGTTAGTCTCTCAGCCCTAGGAAGAAAATGGCAAACCACTTCCGAATTCTTGTCAAGATACCTGCAGACTTGTTCAGGCAGTTGCCAGGAGTCAACACTGACTCAAAGGTACACACAGACATTTTTTTTTGTTATTGTTGAAATTCTGGAATTAGGGTAAAGGTTATCTTGCCCTGTAGTTTTTGAGTTCAGTCAACTTTGCTGTCAAAAGCCATCAGTATCCTCAGGGGCAGGAAACTGTTGCATTCCAAACATTGAGCAGTAACCATTACAAATGTATTTTCCTACCCCCGTTTGTATTTTTTATTTTCTGTATGGACTTAGCTATATCCTATCCTTTTAATTTGGAATTAAATTTTCGAGTCTCTTTCCTCGGCACATAGTAACAGTTCCCCTAACGGGAGTCTGCACAGAAACGCACGAATAAAAATAAAGCACTTTATTGCTACACTTTACATTTGAGAAAGGGAAAAAGCGCATTTATTCATCTTCTTGTGTTGCCTAATAAAAGAGCACCTCTTCTTTCACGTAGTATTCAGACTTAATCGTTTAGCAGCAACCTGCTTGCTCCACGAACAGCGGGGTCTGGCGCTTTCAGAGCGTTTTCACATTCCAGGTCTGCGCCCGTATAAGGATCCCATTACTGGAGATCACACGGCTTCAGCCAAGCTCTGGAGTTCAGTCAAGCGTGGGTGGTGGCTTCTATTCATCCCTGCCTGTTCGCTCTCCTGCCGCAAGGGTATTTTCGAGGGAAAGAAAAGAGCTCTGCGTTTTAGTTTCAGCCCTTGGTGTGGCGCTAATCAGAAGTTTTACTTCAAATGCTCCAGTAAACTCTTTGCGGCGGCGCGGATGTCTCCTTCAGGGATTTTAGGTTATTGGCTTTCTTTCATTATTGGCGCTGGCAGTGCCCTGCTGATAGATTGCGTTGGGGGGGGGGGGGGAACCCAAGGCGTTCTGCTAACAACCGTATT
>JANHZT010002135.1:97789-111347 GCA_032468215.1 Stegonotus admiraltiensis | reverse complement strand
ACCTAATTGTAGTTGGGGCTCGATCTTGAGGATCTAGTCTAGTGAATCGAGCGCTCTTTTTTTTTCCTCCCCGGGACGAGCTTAGCTGTCTTTTTCCTCTTTGCTTCTTGCTTTTTCTTCCTCTTAGAATTGTATCACGCGGATTCCCACTTAAAAAAAAAATAACGTCGCCTCTTTGTGTTCCGGCAGGAGATTCCAGACTGGGCAACATAGAAGTCTTGCAGAAAGCGATGTTGTTTCAGGATAGGGAAGCCCAAGATCGAGTAATAAAGCCTCCTCCTCCCGATTGCTTTCAGGGACAGAGTGTACGGACGAACGTCTTAGAAAACGAAAGTTTCAGCCCGGTAGTGTCTATTTGGGGGAAATCGTAAAGAGGGAGTGACGTACCCCAAGCAAAAAGGGCATTTTTTTCTTTGGAGAAAAAAAAAGAAAAAAAAACATATCATGAGGCAGAGGTGGATATCGTGCCAAGGCGCGGGTTTCTCTAAGTTACAATTAATTTGTAGTAAGACACCCCCTTTAAGTAATTCTCGGAAATGTGTAATTGAAATTGCATACAATAGTGTCTTTTATCCATTTGCTATCTGTATTGAAGAAATGGTTAAAACGGCTTACACACAAAATTACTGTTGCTTTATTTGTTTCCTCTTCCTTTCCAGACTACAAGAAAATTGGATTCTAAGAAATATGATGAGTTTCAGTCTGACATGTTGATTTAATTCTGCCCCAAACAGACATTCTAGTAGACTGTGCTCCTAGAATGGTTATGTCAATATCCTGTTCTAAAAAAAAAAAAGGTGGTTGGAGAAAGGATGTCTAGCTGTCTTCCAAAGTGCCCCTTATTCACTCACAGATCTCTCTCATTCCATTTTAATTTAGCCTCTTCATAAAACTATTTTTCTCTTCTGGGCATACACATGCATTTAAAAACGATACCTTTGTTAAACGTGAATAGCAAGAAATTTGACTGGAACAAAAATTAATCAGTGTCTTTAGAACTGGACTTTCTATCATTAGAGCTGTGATCCTGATTGCTTCAGTGAGATTACCCTGTGACAGAATACTCCTTTATTTTAATTTAATTATGTATAAGTGTAGGGGTTGTTGACGATGTCGCTAAAGGTTTTGTGGAATATTAGTTTAATCTTTAATGTTTCTCATTTTGTACATAGCCTGATGTTAACAATTTCATAAAACATTTTGAAGAATGGGCAGATTTCTAGCATATTTTATAGTATGTTCTGCTTTTAAATTAATTGATTGGTTGATTTAATTAGGGGGAGGTCTTCTAAAGAAAAAAAGGCTATGTAAATAATACAGTAGTGATCACAGTTTTCCACTATTTTTTTTTTGCAAATACAATGTAAGCAAGCATTTGAGGGAGTCAAAAAGTAAGCCAAATCTTTTAAAAAGTTTTGTTCATTGATCCATCAGTGATACCATAAGAAGGTAGTGATGAAGGTGAAGCTGCTGGGAGAGAAAAGAGGATGAACCTTTTACTGGAAGGCTGTATGTTTTGCATGCAGATGCTAATCAGATGATGGACTGGAACACACCGATAAGGATAAGATGCTGTTCTTTCACAGTCCACTCCTTGAATTCAAAGAGCTAAAAGGGTTGAATGAATCAGAAAAACAAACAGACTTCTCTTTCAATGGGGAGAGGGAGAAAATGAATGTAGGCCTAAGACCCTGGGTACCAAAGGTTTGTTTCATTGGTGTCCAGCCGTTCTTTAGTGAAACACTTCCTACTTAGGCTGGGGAAGGCTGAGTGTGCAGGCATTCTAGCTTGTATAAGCTCCTGTTGATTTTAATTGGGGCAGACTTTGGCCCATTGTCATTCAAAACGTGCTTCTTTATTTCTCATTCTTGCTGAAGTCTTTATTAGTTCTTGTCATAAGATCTCGAGAGATTTGGAGGAGCTATTATCAAATATAAATAAATCTGATTCTAGTATGCAAATAATGCTACTGTACTATGTTTTTACAATCGTGGGGATGCTTTTATTTTTCAGCAATGATGTGTTTCTGCATGTTATTTATTTTTTAAAAAAAACATTGAAATGAACTACTACTATTCTTGCAGTGCAAAATTCCTTTTTAAGCCACTCTTTATTGCTTTGAGCCATGCCATTATTTAAGGAAATATTTTTTTCTTGATAGGGTTTTTTTCATATTCATAAATGCAGGAATGAACCTTACATTAAGTTTTCAGGAATACCATAAGCTTCTACGTGACTTCTTTTGACCACATTGGTAATTTATAATGTGATCTTATAAATGTTCACTCTAAATCAAATCTAACTGACTGATGACTTAAGCATGGAAAAGGATAAGGAGTTGTCCAAAGTGATAATTTGGGGTACTATGCAAAGCAACCCAAAAATACATTTTATTAGATGGAAATTACCTTGTACAGATAGTCCTCAACTTATGACCACAATTGAGCCCAAAATTTCTGTTGCTAAGTGAGACATTTTATGACCTTTCTTGCCACATTTGTTCAGTGAATCACTACAGTTGTTAAGTTAGTAATGTGATCGTTAAGTGAATCTGGCTTCCCCATTGACTTTGCTTGTCAGAAGGTCACAAAAGGCGATCACATGATCCAGGGACACTGCAACCACCATAAATATGAGTTGGTTGTCAAGTGTTTGGATCACATGACCATAACATGCAACAGTCGTAAATGTGAAAAATGATCATAAGTCAGATTTTTTTTCACTGCTGTTGTAATTTGGAACAGTCACAAAATAAACTATTGTAAGTCAAGGACTATCTGAAATTTGTTTCTGTTCAGTCTTTGCAAATATGCCTATGTTTCTTCCACATACATAGAAACATAATGCTACTTAAACAACCTGTTCATTTCATTAAGCAATATGTAATTACACCACAGTGCTTTGAATAGACCTGCTATGCTTCTTTCTGTGCTTATACTCCGTTGTAGGAGCATATCACACGCACACCTTCGTTTTTTGTCATTTGGAAAGAAGAAGATGGTGTCAATTCTTTCTGTACTCCATAATGTTTTAGCAAGGATTGCACACAGATCTTTGAAATCATCTTTTGGAACGGGATTTTTCTATATCATGAAAACAATGGAGCATGCTGAAATATTTCTGTTAAGATGTAAGTTCAAAATACTTGAAAAGCTGTTGAGGATATAGATAGGTCAGCTGATAGTTTAGATTTATGCTTAACATAAATGTACATATTCCCTTTCTTCCAGTTCATTATATTTAAGACAATAGTAGTGGTTCTCAAAGTTCTAATTGCTTCTCAGTTAATAATATTTAAAACAACATTTTAGTAATAAAAATAACAGCCCAACTTAATCGTAATTCATGTTAATTCTTTTCCTTAAAATACATTTTAATCAAACAATTCTAGAAATACTTTTAACACTCATAAATAACCTACTTGCTTAATGTAAGTTAAATCTGTTTCTGAGGCATTTGTAAAAATAAGGATTTTTGAATAGGAGATGCAAATAATTTCTGGAGGGGGCAAATAGTTTTATCTGTGGGAAATGTTAACATGAGTCCAATAGATATTTTCATACATAGAGCTGAATTTAAATGACAGAGTAAAATTATACTGATTTAATTCTGAAAATATGATTTGCTTTCCATTCCGAATGCAACTGTTGTAAAATGAATTAGAGAAAAGTAATTAAGGATTTTTGAGTTCAAGTTATTGTTAATATTGGAGTTTAATTTTTTTCAAATGAAAGTTGATGAGACCATGTTTATTTTATTAGTTGTCCATAAATATTGGTTTGAGAGGAGTTGTTTGGTTGAGTATTATTTTACTCCAAGTAACAACCATTCTTGTTGCTTGTTGTTGCATGAGGAGTATAATACTTATTTCACAAATATAACTAGTGTGCTGCTTTCAAGAAGATTAATTAGGCATAACTCGTATGAAAATTTTTACATTGATTCAATGGTTGGCCTATGTTGGTTAATTTTGTTACGCATAGCAGAACTTGCACAATACATCAATACATTGTATAACACATTCTAAGTTGTGCTAAAATGTTTAAAACTGATAGAATCATCCCAAAGAGATAAGCATGTATTTTGTGGTCCAAACTATAACTTTACTCTCTGCATTTCTCACTCTTACGAAGTTCAATTTTCATTGTTGAAAGAGAGACAGAGATTTAAGAGAGTAGATATGTTGTTAATTTATTTGTTTAATAAAATCATCTTTAAGAAAGGTTAGCTGTGTTTTGAAAATTTGCTCAGTAAACTTTTACAAAAGGAAGAACCATGCTCTTGCAGCTTAATTTTATTCCTGGAATTAACATTTTAAAGCTACATGCCCACACATTTTACGGATTAACAATTTAGTCATCAATCCACAATCATTCACTGAGGAGTAATCCTATTAAAAATGGGAGCGAGGAGGAATCCTTCGGCATCAGTTTCTTGCACAGGATGTAATCTCAGTAGAGAAAACCAATTAGTGTTGTAATCATACAGGCATTTCTGTTGCTGTTCCTGAACATGAATTTCTTGATCTGGAAACAGGCTGGTTGTCGTTTTCCATGTGTGGCTCCATTGAATTATGGGCATCATTATGTACCTGTTGTTTCCAGTGAGATTAGATTTGTTTCTCTAGGAATTCAAAGCAATGTCCATAATATTCCTGCATTCAACAACCCTGTGGGGGAGGCTGCAGTGGCTCCCTTCTGAGCTTCCATGTATAGGCTCATATATAGGGCTTATATATGGTGTAGAGGCTTATGTATGAATTGCATTGGACCCAGTGTCTCTTCATTGAGCTGTTCATTGATAATAGTAGCAGTTAGCAATTTCCTGTTCTCCCCCCCCCCCCAAGGAAAAGTACCCTAGGGACATACTTTAGGTAACAGTTTTAGAGGGAGAAGGGAGAAGAAGGAATTAAGGACATGGTCTGCTTGTTCCATTGAGGAAAACCATCACTGAATAAAGGATTATTTCGGTAATCAAGTGACTGAAATTCAAGTATTATACTTCACTGTATCTGACAAATTAAATTTACAAGAAGCCTTACTTCAAGCCCTGGTGCCTTTCCACGGGCAGAAATAAGTCCCATTAAATTTATAGGATGTACTTCCAAGAAAGTTGTTTAGGATTTAAGTCTAAACCATTGTAAAGACTTGAAATACATTAGTAATAAATATATTTTTATGTTTCTGCTGCAGCTAATACTCAACCTCAGTGACTGTTCTTTTTTCTCTGTTAGAGAAGCATTCAAAAACAGCAGGAGTTTAAAATATTCTAATGATTAGTAGAGCTTGAGCACTTATAAACCATTTCCCCCTTTAAAAAATAATTTTGAAGAGATTGGACGTAATCAAAAATTATTAATCTGGTATTATGTATTTCTAAGCAAGTAGGTTGATTTCTATATAATAAAAGATCATATCAGAACTGCAGAGAGATAAACAGAATATACCAATAGAAGGGAATATGTGTAGCTCAGGGTTGAACTGTGGAGTCCTTGGTGCTCTCTGAGCTTGGTTGTTTTCTTGCAGATATTTCATTACCCAGTTAGGTAATACCATGATGATGTTATTTAGTTGGGTAAAGAAATGTCTCCCAAGAAAACAATTAAGCTCAGCAAGGACTCCACCAACATAATATGTTTTATAGAAGAAGCAACTAATTATTTAACTGTTACGTATCCATAGAAATGCAAATATCTGTTGAAATTAAGGAGTAATTGCAGCTTGGTGGAGGATTACCTGCTGTGGGTACAAAAGGTCCCAATTCTAGTCTTCTGGCATCTCCACTTAAAAGATAAAGTAATGGAAGATGGGAGGGATATTTTGCCTGGAACTCTGGAGGGCTTCTGCCAATCAGACTGTGTCACACTGACCTAAGGAGACAAATATAGCAGAGTCTGCATGTGATGGGATATGTAGCCATTTTTCTCTGCTCAAGTAGGCTGAAGAAGTTCCAGTATGATTGCAACAATCATGAAAGTGTTCTGTAGAAGAGAACTCTGCCTTGAGCAACTGTTTTCACTTAATGAAAGGCGGCTCCTTGGAAGAAGACATACTTTCAAAGGAAAATTTTAACCAAACAATGAAAACTTCTCTTTAAAATGCGCTTGGCTGCATTGCATGAAGAACTGAAGCAGCTGCCACAGGGGAAGGATGGAGAAGATGATTGCATTGTAATAAATTTAGCTGTACTCTGCAGAAACCTCTCAATCTGCAGTTTCCTGCTTGCAACAGGAAAAGGAAGGGATGTACTGTGGAGAGAAAAAGAGAACTGAATGAGAACTATTTGTTTGGTGTGGACTATAGAACTACTAGTCGGTTTAAATATAGGTCTATATCATGGGCTTCATTGGATTTATTCTGAACTGTATTCATATTGAGGATCATAAGGATTCAGTAAAATTTTAAGTGCACAAACATTTTGGCATGATACAGCATTTTAGACATAACACTATAATTTTGCTAGATTTTACTATATTGAAACTTTGCCTGTTCTGGCTTTTGTATTTGATGTCTACCACTTTCATTTTCCCCTCTTAAGAGTTCTAATTATCTTAAAAAATATCTAAATAGTCAAATAACAGTGCTTTGAAAACTCCATGAGAGTTACAGTATGCAGAGCATGTGCCATATAGATTTACTGAAGCAGGGTTATATTTTTAAAATTGTAAAACACTTGAATGACAGTGTTTCAACTTCGTTAGGAATTTGTGGCATTTTGATAGCTTTTTTTGTTTGGTGGAAACTTCAGTTGCAAAACCTTCCTTTTAAAGGCACCTGTTGGCAGTCTGTCCCTTCGACACCCCGCCCCACTCCCGTATTATTTTCCAGGCTAGTCTATTCTAAAATTGTTAATGAAATAAGGTGCAACTAGTTTGTATTATGAGGAAGTACTGGATACATTTTAATTTTCTTTTGTACAGTTACACACTTTTGTTCATTATTCAGTTAATCGCTGTCTCCAAATTACTGGTATTTGTTTCCAACAACTCTGATTTTTAAATTCTATTTTACCTAAGAAGCACTGGTGTCAAAACATGAAATCAGCAGGCCTGTAAAATAAGGGATTCTTTGCACATAGGAAGAACTTACAAGATTTGCTAGAAAAACTTTACTTTTTGAAAAGCTCCTTTCCCCTCAAAGGAAACCAAGAGACTGTGACTCCTACAAATGAAAACATTTCTCTTTTTTGAGGCTTTCGGGACAGAGTCATTTGGAGAGCTTGCAGTTTGATGGTGCATGCTTCTTCCAAGACTGTTTACATTCTACCAAAAATAACTTTCAAATTCTGCATTTGAATTAATCCTTTGCATTCAGAAGTCCCAGATGTAATCTTAAGAATACTTGCTTGTCTTTATGGGCCAGCGGTAAGCAACTTGCAGGCTTTGGGTGAATGTATCCTCCAACTAAAGCCATCTGCAAGCAATTTAGACTTTTCAATTTCATGGCAGCTATTATGAAAGAGAAAAGTATCATAAATAGGAGAAAGCATGTCTGGTAGAAGGAGTGGCCCATTCATTTTTGCTTCTGGATCTCTATCTATCTATCTATCTATCTATCTATCTATCTATCTATCTATCTATCTATCCCTTCCTCCCTTCCTTCCTGTAGCTTCCATCAGTTTATTCATGAGGGAACCTGATGAGAAAATGTTGTCTCTGAGGCATAGGCAGAACTAAGCTTACTTTCAAAGTTCCAAAACTGCCTTTCCATGGGTTTAAAGACATTTTAAATAACTCCTTTGATGGGCCCTGGTTCTCACTATCCACATGACAATCTTTCTCACATAATTTACTTGTCTTTTGTGAGTCAGAAATGGCCAGTAATTTCCCATGAAATGGTTCTAGCAGTCATGTTGATACAGTTTTAGAAAATTGAGTGGTACATTCAGTGCCAGCTGCTGTTGGAAGAATGGCAGATTGTTCTATAAAGTTAGTCCTCAACTTAATGACCACAATTGGGATTGGAATTTTGGTTGTTGAGCAAAGCGGTCATTAAGTAAAATATTATGTGACTGCCCATAGGACTGCATCACTCAATGCTTGCAATTCCAGAACTCCTGATGTGGTCATTAGGTGGACAGAATTCCAGGTAAGAAGTGTGGGGTGCCTTGGGGGAGGGGGAAAATCCATCCTACTGAAATCCAAACAGGATTTTCAGCCCCCCAAGCAAAGAGACACTAGTGTGGAGCCTGCACTGGGCCTCCCAGGACCTACCCTACTCCCAAGGCATTCCATGTTCCTTTTCTTACTGCATTGCAGTTCCACTCAGGAGCTGAAAACAATGAAGAGACACTCATGCACAGCCTGCACCAGCGTCCCAGGACTTCCTCCATTTACCTGAGGCAGCTCCTTACCTTACCATGCTGATTCTCTATTCTCTGCTTAGATTTTGGCTCCCTTGCCATCTTTGTGGACTGGCTGAAAGAGCTGCTTGCTAAAGGAGTTCACCTCCCTTCCATGAACAGAAGAGAACTCCTTTGGCAGGGTACAGGAAAGGAGCCAGAATCTTCAGGAAATCTTGATGAAATCTTCACAAATCCTCTGTGCATAGAAGGGAAGTACTTTGTCAGGATGCAGAAATCTTCTGGATTTTTGCTCAATTTCTGCACCCTACTGGAGGAGTTCAGTGCTCTTTGGATGCAGTTTTTTCAGCCATCCTCCAGAGATATGAGGGAGGCCTGGGGAGGCACAGCAGCTTACAACCTTCCCTGCTGTCCCAAAGGCCCATTGACTTTTTGGGGAAGCCGGTGGAGAAGGCTGTAAATAGCACTCGGAAGATCACAGAGCACTTGGCAACTGGTTATAAGTTCAAACAGTTACCAAACAACTAGACATGACAATGGAGATGATGGTGCACCAGTTTTTGATGACTGGAAGTGCTTTATGAGCCATAAAGCACCATTTCTAAGGCTGATATCATCATTAATCAAACAACTGTAAATCAAGGATTACCTGTAGAACAAATGGTGATGGTAAATTTTGGTGATACTTTTTAAGGGAGAACATGGCTACACCGATTATAAACTATACAATCATCCCATAGCTCTCCTTATACATTTGTCATCTATTAACTATACAGACATTTCATAATTATGCCTAATGTTATAGCTGATAAGCAGAACCATAGAAAATTTTGGCATACTGTAGAATAGCTGCATACTGTTGCAATTCAGTTTTTTGCCTCAGAGAGGAATAAGCTTCCATTTGGTTTGCTTGTAGTAATAATGATTAGAAATCAGGAATTTAGCCGCTTGTGGTTTTGCTTTGTCTTTTTAGCTATTTGTACTTCTAGAAAGAGCCAGCCAAGAATTATCAAGATATTTTCAGTATCTTGTAGCTGGTGCATGGTTAAATTGGCTTCTAATTGACTTTTATATGTTTATGTATGTGTATCTATACACATATATGCACATTTTTTGCCTACTTTTTTGCTTCTCTTGTTTATTGAGCATTTGCCAATATTTTCAATTTCTGTTGAAGTCTTATCTAGTTCAGTACTATCTTGTTGATATGTAAATGTGTTCCTAATGGTACAATTTGGAGGAAACTGATAATTAGCAAAACTCTTGCTAGATTTTTTTTTAATGGAAAGTCTGTTGTGATATTTGATTATGTGTAAGAGTCAGATCTTATAAACATTTTGAGCTGATGAGAATTTATGGCAAGTGCCCAGCTCCTTTTATGGAACTCTTCTCACACCATAAATATCTGGGACAGTTAACATTTTCAGTCTGACTTAGTGATATGGATGAGGCCTGTGCAAATCATTCAGTGAGATATTCTGCTCACAAACAAAGTTTCTTCCTGATCTGTGCCTCAAATCAGCCACAGGAAAATTCAGCAAGCTTCTTCAAGGGTTGTCTAAGCAGGCACACACATGTTCCCAAGATTGTGAGAAGGCCTTAGTTAGGCAAGGCTATATTATTTTTCTTGCCTTATTTAATTATATCAGCACCTACTGTAGCAAGCTAGCAATATAAACAAAATTATTGTGTATGCAACAAGCACAGAACAACGATGTACCAACTGTCCATATATGACCATGATGTATAATATAATTTTTATAAGCTATGGTCACGTCTGTGCCAAAGAATGAAGGTTGTGCTGCAATATATTTTTAGATACACCATTTTTAAAAATAAAGTGTGTCTGAACAAAAGTTTATGTTGATGGAAGACATTACACTGTGCGTAATGCTTTTCATGATGGCGTTTTACCTTTCTACTGAGCATCAAATACCACAAACCTAAGTTGATTACAGCGTGATGTGCCCAAGAAATAAATGTATAGGATCATTTTAAAAAATAACCTGGATCGTGGGGAGAATATTCAAACTTATTCATATCGTAGCCTAAACCTAAGTAATAGGTGTGCTGTTCACATTTGGAATGATGCAAATTTATTAACATTAAAAAATAAAGACTTAATTGGAAATAAGTGCCAGAGAATGTAATGGGGCCTCTCTTTGAATAGACATGTTTGTCGTATTCTATAGGCATGTTGAGGTCTTGTCTGTTACTCCGTCTTACCAATTTTCTGTAGCCGTTCTTACAAAGCAGTTACTTAATCATCCTCCTGTAAAAAGTATTTTGGCTGCCAGAGCTATGGGAGTTACCAGACATCTTTTGTGAAGTGACATTAGCTATAAGACAGGCCATTTACCACAGAGTAAAAAGTCAGTTTTCAGAGTTCTGTGGATGACTCACTCAACAACTTTCTGTATTTTTTTAAAACAGAATTTCTGGGGCACATTCCATAACATGCATACGATCAGCTAATCTCCAACACTGCATAAGTATCTAGATGATATAGCATGTACTGTCATTGAAAATCTTGTGTACAAAAAAGTAGCACGATAAAGATTTCTGATTTCTAAAAAAAGGCAGTAATCATTATTAATAAATATATTTTCCTTTACTATTTCTAAAGTTTTGAAGTGTCCACGTTAGCACTGTATAATTGTTTATCACCAACATTTTGGTTGTTAACTATTAATGTTGCTAATAATAATATTTAAATGAGTTGTTTTTTAATATGTACTTTTACCTTAATATATCAAAATGCATTTAAATCTTCCTTGCTTCAGAAAAAAAACCTTTTCTGAAGAGAATCTTTGCATGTAATTCATAGAGGAAAGAGGGGAGTTTCCGTTTTATGTTATGTCTTCAGATAATAAGAGAATGAATATTTATAATATTTAGAGGAAACTGCTTTTCTTCTAAATCAGCAGATACATTAGCTATGGATCCTATCCCAAACCAATCTATTTCTCCATCCTTCTGATACCTGACTATATCATGCTGCTTTTTTGGGGGCCAAATAATAATTTAAATAAACGCTTTCCCATTTATTACCAATACGTTTGTGGAACATAAGAAATGGAATGCTTGCTTGGAAAAATCCAACATAATTTTTTAAAAAGATGCTGTAGTGACCTTTTTGCTGTAGTGTATTGCTGCTTTTTGTAACCTTCCTAGGAATGACATTTACAATTTTGGGCAGTTCATGGAGAAACATTGACTTGACTGGGTCCTGATACATTTACAACATTCCCATCAGCCTCTGTCCAAGACAGTTAAGTGATTCTGCCAGCTGATCATTTGATGCATCAAATACTATAGGTTGTCATCTGATACATGTGAAAATTCTCTCTTAACAGTTAATCTTCCTTAACAGTTAATAAATTGAGATAATTGCAGAAATATGTATTCGGGGATGCAGTTCTTTTCTTCACACAAAACCAAGCAATGTAATTCTATATATTTTATTTACATGCATTATAAAATTCAGGGTATTTATTCTTAGATGTCCAATTCTGAGTGTTGGGATAATAGTGAAGCCTGCCAAACAGTTAAACCCACAGAAACTTCAAATAAGGGTGATAGTAATGCTCATTAAATTACTCAGTACTGTATTATATATAAGCTAAGACAGTGAGCTTAGGCAGAATTTTTTCAAAAAATGGTTTTGAATGCCATTCCTTGTCAGTTTTTCCCCTTAACCTATGGCATTTCTCCCACAGAATGACCATGTAAGCCTTTCAATTAAAAAGGAACTAGAGCAGGCTTACTGCTTCTTAGAATGAACTTTTGTTTAAAATTTCCAAGTCGTCTTTGATGATTAATAATTTCAGGATAAAGAGGAAATGTTGCAACTATTTAAGACAAAGATGTTAGCAAAAGGGATGTTTCTCGAAAGGCTTAGTGTGTCAGTAAAATCCAGATACAAAGATCAGATAAATGCCACAACTGCAATAATACTGAAAGCTACTCATTTGAATTTAAGAAATCTGCATCTTAATTCTATGCATATCAACTTTGATATATGTCCTATTGAGTTCTCGACATGTTTAGATTATAGTCAAAAATACTACGCCTTGAATATGATCTTATGAGGTTTTTTTTAATTATTATAATTAGCCATCAAGTCATTTTTGACTCCTAGCAACTACACATAGATTTTCTCCATGATGATTTACCCCTTACTTATTCTTTCAGATCTTTCAGTGGTACAGTCATCATACTGTAACTGAGTCCATTCATCTTGCCACTGGTTGTCCTCTTCTTCTATTTCTTTTTATCTTTCCCAGATCCTGAGAGCTAGGTATTTGCATAATGCATCCAAAGTGGGATAATTTGAGCTTGGTATTTTGGCCTCAAGTGAGAACCTTGGTTGATTTGTTTGATGATCCACTCATTTATTTCACTAAGATTTTGCTTTTTGTTTAATTAAAATTGCTGTAAGTCAAATTATCAAATTTAGCGTAGGGGAGAAAAATCCCATGTCCATCTTATATTTCTTAGTTGCTTCTAAACTATGTTTTGTTCTTTGCATTTGACATTAGATTTCAACCAAATACAGAACATGACAAAAGATAATACTCTGTCTTGAAGTAGGAAGTTGGTAAAAGTAATGTTTTTCAAAACGGCAAAAAAGCAGCGTAGAGGGATAAAATGGATTGAGGTTAAAGTTAAACTTAGTATCAATAGATACTGTGAAATTGAACACAAATGTTTGCTAACTTCTGATCGCTTTACTCAACGGTAACAGATTTTCTTTCTGGCATAAATGTAATTACTATTTTAAGTTGACCAGAAAAAAGCAAAGATTCTATGAACAATTCAGCACACACTCATACCCTCAAATTGACCCAGATTATTTTATATTGTCAGACTTGCAGTGAAATAATAAAAATAAGACACAAATACATTCATTTGGTGGGAAAGTTCATTATGAAATCAAGTAATCCTAGATTAATGCGAAGGGTGTTTTTAGTAGTATTTTTTTATGAATTACATCTTATTGTTCTTCCCTTTCCTTTAAAATTGCATAATGCAAAAGCATATTTGAAACAAATAGCATTGGTTGGCAAATTCGTAAGGCAGACATGGGAATGCCATGTCTATTCTGTTTGAATTTGAAGTGTGTATTTATATCTGGGCATTATGGGATAAAACTTGTACCTACAGTTTACAGAATAACTTTTTTTAAAAAAATTATAAACTTTATTAAAACACATTTAAAACATTTACACAACATACAACATATAGTTAAATTTCC
>JANHZT010002134.1:74005-84357 GCA_032468215.1 Stegonotus admiraltiensis | reverse complement strand
TCCTGCACTTGCTTGCCTGCTTCAATTCAGATGTTAATTTTTCAATTGTGAGCAGGAGTGGTCGCGTTGCCTAGCTTTTATTATTTAATGTGTTTTGATGTCCTCAGTTTGCCAAGTACTTTCCTTTTCAGGAGTATGGAACATGGATTATTCATACTTGAATAGGGTAATTTCATATGATGTCAGTTTGCTAAATGAAGCTAGATCTTGTTTGTAAATCAGGAAAATTATTGCTACCACTAATCCCAATGTATACACTGGGTGTCGGCAACCTGTGGCTCCAGACCAGCATGCGGCTCTTTCGTCCCCCTGCTGTGGCTCCCTGTCGGTTGAACCCACCACTGGCTGGCCCGGCCCCTCATCCTCCCCTCCAAGTCACTCCTCACCTGGCCTGAGAAGATAAGGGTGACGGCGAGGGATGGAGAGCTCCATATTCCAGAGCGGGAGTGAAGCATCCCTGTACTTGCTGGGTCTCACAGGGGCTTCTTCTGGCCCTTGTTGGTGCTCCATACACCTCGGTTGCTCAGGGACACACACAACTTGCTCTCCACTCTAGAAACTGACCTGACTGCGGCTGACGCCACTGCTCTCACCTCCATGGCCTGCCCGCTGCTCTTGCAACGCCTTGTGCACCACAGATAAATTTAGTGTGCTTCACAATGGGGGAGATGGTGTCCACTCCTCCTCCTGGAGCCCATTACGATGCAGATCATCGGCTGCAGGCAGACTGGGCCAGTGTCTCGGGGCGGAGAGTAAGACATGCATCTCCCTGGGCAACCGAGGTGCTCGCAGCACCAGCAAGGGCCAGAAGAAGCACTCGCGAGATGAGGCAAGTAAAGGGGCACTTCACTCCTGTTCTGGAATATGGAGCAAGTCTCCATCCCTCACCATCGCCCTTACCTTCTCAGGCCAGGCAAGGAGTGACTGGGAGGTGAGGGCGAGGGGCAGGGCCAGCCAGTGGTTCAGCTGACAGGGTTCAGCTGACAGGGAGCTACAGCAGGGGGACGAAAGAGTTTCATTTATCTGGGAACCTGAAATGACTCTTAATTTAAATCAAATGGTAAAAAGCAAAGAACAATATCAGTGAAAAAACCCACCAACCCTTGCCTGTTTTTGGAAATGGTTCAAAAGGGAACACACACACACACATACACACACACACGAGAGAGAGAGAGAGAGAGAGAGACAGAGAGACAAGGAGAAAGAGACAGAGAGAGAAAGAGACAGAGAGAGAGAGATACCTGTTTCCCACAGAAAAGAAGACATGGGGAGCCACAAAACCTGGGTAGGCGTGGCTGGGGGGTGTCACGTGACTGGGTGGGAATGAGAGATGTCGAGTTGGCCACACCCACCCAGGTTTTGTAGCTCCTGGTGTTTTCTGTGGGAAACTGGTCCAAATGGCTCTTTGAGTGTTTAAGGTTGCAAACCCCTGGTATAAACCATTGTGTACAACAGAAGGTACCAGTATGCTTATTTTGCAAAGGAACAAACAACTAAGGCCTCTGCCTGTAAAAAAACTAATCTGCTTAGTGGATATAAGATGCTCTTTGATGTACTGGAGAAGAATAAAAATATGGAGAGAAAAGTAGTATAGAGTGGCAAAAACTGGAATATGAACATTCCACATTGCAGCATTTTGCTAAATATTCAATTTGTTTATTATTAATGTGTATTA
This sequence comes from Stegonotus admiraltiensis, assembly GCA_032468215.1. Taxonomy (NCBI): domain Eukaryota; kingdom Metazoa; phylum Chordata; class Lepidosauria; order Squamata; family Colubridae; genus Stegonotus; species Stegonotus admiraltiensis. The sequence continues at coordinate 82,682 of JANHZT010002134.1, read as the reverse complement.
CTATAACCTAATATACATTAAGCTATACATTTTCTGATTATTTTCTGCTTTTTACTGCTCTAATTATTTTTAGGTGTGTGGCCTGGCAAAGGTAGATAATGGACTTCATATCAAAAATTGTACGTATATAGGAGGTCCAATCTTATATTTATGGTGTAATGAATATACCATTGCACCAAATCTCTGTAATTCCAGCTCAAGATATTACTTTTTCCAGAGTTTCTAAGAAGAAAGCCAAGAGGAAAGAACAGGTATGGTCATTTCTTTTTCCAATTAGGAAGCACAGCTTTATCTGAAGAGAATTGGAGAAGCATAACTTTTTGATCAAAGTTTCCATATGGAACTGCCTGTATTTTTCCTCTAACAATTTTGACTTTTTAAAGAAACACTTTCTGTAGTCTTCAAGAAGCTATTGCAAGTGGAAGTTCTGAAAATATTTAAGCTATTATTTGGGGGGCGGGGGGGGGGAGAGGAGAGGACACCTGAAACTTCTCAGCTAATAGTTGATCAGTAATAACCAGTATATTTATTGTCAGGAGTTCTGTATTTTTTTGTCCTCTGAGAATCTCAGGGGGAATGGTGGTGAAATCACTGGAAGGTGAAAACTGAGTTTTTCAGCCTATTTTTGTATGCAAGAGCTCTTTGGGGAATAGAGGGTTAGGAAAACAGATATATTAAATTTTAGCAGTTACAAAAAGAACTGTGTAGACTACAAAAGTTTATGATGAATCACCTTTTATGTGATTTTATTGATTGCTAACAGAAAAAAACATTAAGTGTTCTAAGATGCTAACAGTTTTTAAAAACTCAAGTACTAAAAATTAAAAAATGCAAGTAAAGTACATTGAAGTGGAGAGGTAAATCTGCCTATAAATGACGTTTTGGTTCCTGGATAACTTACTTAATTATTTCATATAATTCTTAAGTAAGATGAGAGATCAATTGAGTCCAAAGGAGCTAATTTGCAGGGTCAATTGGTTTAAGTTGTTAAAAGTAGTTTCCTTGTCAAAGATGTATTTTGTGCATGATCATTATATGGAAGCTTAAGCAGATCAGCAACATTAGGAGAGGGGCTATTTCAGGACTTTAAAACTGCCTAGGGAAACCCCACAAACTTGTTTCCTCTGCTTTGCCTCCCAGGCAGAATTCTGTTCAAAATAAGCATCCCCAGTGTAAATGTTTTTGAGCAATAGCTTGTTTTTATTGAAATTGGGAGTGCTAACTACAGATTCCCTGGTATGAAATCAACTTAACTGATTAAAACAAATGTATTTTTTGTTATTGTTTTTGTAGCCTGCTAATTCAACCTCTTTTCCTGCTCTTTGTGACTTTTCTCAGGCATCTGCTACACCAACCAATCAGGACATTTGCAGGTGAAATATTAACTCTGTCTTTGCACTAAAACTGGTGATAGTCATGGTGTCCGAAGTTATGCTATTTTACCGCTGATGATCCAGAAAATCTTGCAGGGCGAATAACAGTTGGTCTTCCAATAAGTAGCCACTTCTCTTATGTTTTCAAATTGCCATATTAAAATGTATTAGAAATTGTTTGTAACATAATATTATATTTTTGTACAATAACTAGTTTTTCCCATAACAATAGCTCTGTAAGATGAGTTGAGCTGAGAGAGAGTGCCTGACCTAGGGTCACCTTGGAAACTTCCACAGTGGACTAGAATGTGGATCTCCACAATCCAAGTCCAGCCTTGAATCACTGCACCACAAAACAGTTTGGATTCTAAATAGCTGTTCCACCTATAGCAGAAGTGTTTTGAGATCAAAATAGAGAGAAATATCACCAGAACATTTCTCACAAAGTTGGAACAACTCATTAGGAGCTTGAAACATGTTTCAAGTGTACTTATTTTACACATTACTATAAACATACATAAAAATCAACAAATATAAGACGTTTTTGGTCAGGGAATACGTGATATTACAAGAATTAAAAATAAACCAAATGACTACATATATATTAATGCACATTGTGCCAGTTTCCAATATAGAGGCGGAATGGGGCAGAGGTGCATGGAGCATATTCTATGGTGGTAAGAACTGGTTCTTATAAGCTGTCTTTTTTCTCAAGAGTCCATAATACCTAGAAAAAAGCACATAGGCAGGGGTAAAATTCAGCCGGTTCTATCTGGCTCGGGTGAACAGGTAGCGGTGGCTGTGAGAAGCTCTGCCCACCTGCGCGGACGTCATGTTGCTTTTTTGCAACATTTTAAGCCTCTGTGCATGCTCAGAAGGCTTTGCACATGCGCAGACAACAGCGCGTATGAGCACATTTGCAAACCGATAAGGAAGGTAAGTGAATTTCACCTCTGCACACAGGGCAGAGTTCAACAAATCCTGTCCAACCATGCTATGCTGTATGCACATGTTTAAATGATCTTGGCATGTAATGCATTGTAGTAGATGGATTATGCCACCATATTAACTAGCCTTTTTTATGTTTGTCATTTGCCTTCTTCTTACTGGCTGAAAATGTCATTTCTTCAACAAATTGTATGTACTCTTTTTAATTTTTTTGTGCTTTTATTCCATTGTTCTGCATGCAGTTCCAGTGCAGTGTGTTCTGAATGTTGTCATCCCGGTCCAGTACAATCTGCTGTTATCTTGAAAAATCTTGTCTGCCAAAATGCTCTGACTCCAGGGGCCACTGTGACAGTAACCTGTCAGAATATGATGCAGGCTTCCAAGGGAAACTCCCATGGGCATGAACGTGTCTATTCTCTCAAGTCTAAGAATGAAAAATCCAGCCATGCTCTGAAATTCTCCAAGTCTCTCAGTGATATGGATCAGAAGGCTCAGAATACAATTGACAGATTTAGCTGTATGGAAAGAACATGTTCAGAAGGCAGACTTACCCAAATGCAAGAGCAGTGTTTAAGACTTAACATATGTCATAAGGAGAAGAAGCCATTCAGCTTCAGGCCCTTCACTGTTAGCAATTGCAGACTTTCATATTTCTGGTCACTCTCGACCAATTACTCAAGCACTCCTCTGGCTACTGATACTCATAGTGCTGTACATATTCCTCTCCTGGAGGACAAGTACAGCAACGAAATCTCCCAGAGTAAAGTTTTGTTGCAGTACCTTTTCTCTTTCTCTCATAGTTCCAAATCAAGCAGTCATGAACTGGATAACAAGTCAAGCTGTCTCCGGCCAGAGAAATCATCCAGTCGTATGGTAGAGAGCACAGGTTTCTGTTCAGATGATATGGAAGATGATGATGTCTTTGAGGACAATTCTGTGAGGCTGAAAATTACAGCACTGCGGGCACCACTCTGCTCAGCTGAAAAGGATAGTGATCTAGACTGCCCTTCCCAATTGTCAGAAAATTTCCCTCCACTTTCTCCTGTATCTGTGTCTGGAGATGTCTGCAGGTTGGTTTATGACAAACCACTTTCTCTGTCCCCTCCCAGGTCTATGGTAACTTGCTCTACTCTTTTCATTTTCTCAACCATTCACTTCAGTTCACACTGAGCTTTATTTTCTTCTGAACTTCTCCACTTTTTTGAATGTGCAAAGTATTTTGGTTTTTTTTCCTAATGCCATGCTAATCATTTATTTTCTTACATATGTTCCATTTATTGTATGTATAGGAAAAAAGGATATCTAGAGTGAAGAAGTGTTTTCTTTCTTCCTGCAAGCTTTTTAAAAATACCTATCTCTGAGAAATATGTAGTGCTTCACATCTTGGAACAACTGAGTTGCTTGCCCTTGAAACAGATCTCAACTTCCTTGGTTCCAAGCACTCTTCAGTGCATAATTGCCTTTTCATCTTTGTGCACATCTCTTTCTTTTCCAAAAATAGCCTCTCCTGTTTCAGGTTAATCCTCAACCAGGACAGGTACCCTGCTTGTCTGCATCATCTCCCAGAATTCTGGGGCTCTTGAGAAAGAGAGTGGCACTGATATAAAAGTTTCCACTGAAAAGGACTTCCCTTGTACCCACAATCTTTCAGAGGTCATCCATGCATCTCACAGAATTTTCTACAATGTTACTACTATGTTTCCCCGAAAATAAGACCCTGTCTTACATTTTTTTGAACCCTGAAATAAGTGCTTGGCCTTATTGCCATGCGCTCAAAAGCCCAATTGGGCTTATTATCAGGGAATGTCTTATTTTAGGGAAAACAGGGTACTGTAATTCAGGACATTTGATACAATAGTGAGAAGTGCTATCCCACAATTCTGAATACCTATTTAACTTCCTCTGAAACTTCTGGTCGTGGGGATTTGTGGTTCAGTATGGAATCATGGCTATACTAAACCTATGCCAGAATTTTGTGCGAAAAGTCTTGGGCAAAGCAAGCTGAGATTGCTGCTTGCTAGTTGCTTTTGTGGCAGGAAGTTTATAAATGATTATCCCAGAAATTCCAAGGAAAATATTTTACACACGCTTCCCTTCCATCAACATTTTAAAATGTGAAAATTCAATTTTCATGTTATTGTAGATTATAATAGTGATTTAAAATAACTAATTTCCCATAACTTAAGCACATAATTGTCATTGATGAAGCTCAGCAGTAAGTAAAGCCCCATTAGCCTTGTTGAAAAGTTAATAGCAATGTCCTTCTTTGTCCTTTCTCTTTTTTACAAATTTTTGATTGTTTTGGTCTTAAAATTAGAAGCAAGAAATCAACATTTTACTTTAGTCTACTTGAGTAGTTATTTCAGATTCTGAAATATGGTCACATATGATCTCAGATAATTTATTATTCTTTGATATTGTTTTTCAAAAAGACGTTTTTCTAGTTTAGACCATAGTTCTTTTCTTTCCCCTAATAAATTGCTATGTTCTTGTCACAGGATATGCCATTGTGAAGGAGATGGTGAGAGCCCATTAATTACTCCCTGTCATTGTACAGGAAGCCTTAATTTTGTCCATCAAGCTTGTCTGCAGCAGTGGATCAAGAGCTCAGACACCCGTTGCTGTGAACTCTGCAAATATGAATTCATCATGGAGACCAAATTGAAACCTTTAAGAAAAGTAGGTCCTGGAATGATACTAGAGAGTCAAATATAATCATGAATTTCCTCTTTAGCACAGATTACTGCTATTTATACATTTAAAATTTGGATTACAATAGAAGAAGGTGCTGTTGTGAATCTTCACATTTAAAAAAGAATAAACCATTGTATTGTGAAGCAAAGTAGAACATTAAGAGGATCTTTGTGTTAAACTAATGCTTTTGAGTCCTAAGGATATTCTTTTTTAAAAGCATAAATGAGAGATAATAATTATCTCTGTTCATTTGGAAAGGTGACCATCTGCCCAGAAGAAAGAAGCAAGCTGAGGTGACAGTGACTGTGGGAAAAGTAAACAGAGTTTTGGGAGCAGTTGTATCTATTGCCTCCGATAAATAGCAATAGCACTTAGACTTATATACCACTTCACAGTACTTTACAGTTTTACAGAGTCAGCATATTGCCCCCAGCAATCTGGGTCCTAGCTATTTTATGACTGGCCACATCACAGTTGCAGCAGTTTGTAATTTGGAAGGAGCTATGCCCTTCAGGTGCAGCCTCTGCCTAGTGTAGATAATATCTGAGAGATAATCTAGCCCTTGCTAGAGCAACAGAGAGAGCACCCACTGTTTTTTACAGTAGTTGTTAACAGACAGTTATAATAGCTAAGATGTTTTTCTCAGTGTCAGAGTCTTCTGCTTGTAGTGAAAATCTTTTATTTTATGTCCTGAGGCAGGAATAAAAAAGGATAATTACTAAATCATTTATATATGTCATCATTTCTCTGCATATGAATGAAGTTATTTTTTCACAACTTCTTTTTCCAAGACTATGATTGATAAGAAACAATCATACCAGATGAATATTAACTGTGATTAATAGACCTTTTACTCTCACAATGAGCTTTTCATGATAGCTTTAAGATGTATTAATAAATGTATGCACATAATATGTGAATTCTGCATTGCTAGATTGTCATTTATTTCTAATTTGCATTTCTAAAGTGCCACAAATCATTGGTGACTTTGCGTAATAAATTAAAAATAAAGCTTTAAAACAAGCTCCAAAACAAAAGAAAGAAGATCATCCCAGTAGAACAAAACATCTACTATAACAACCTTGCATAGGCAACTGCCATCCCATCTTAGTCCACAATCTGGGGAAAGACCTAGCTTTTCAAAGCACATTTAAAAGACAGCAGGATCAGTGTCAGGTCCCAGATATTTCTACAGGGACACTGACATTTTGGTGGGAGGAAGGGTGGGGAGGAATGGAGTGGTCTGTATATGAAGTTTCTGTTTCTTGCATTACTGTGTTAATCTTTATATGAAGTCTCTGTTTCTGTTTGCCTGCAATGATGTGTGGGAGGGGTTTGGTTAGCATTGCTTTAAATAGCTGGTTTTAAATCAGAAGCTTCAGTTCTTGCCTAGATCTCTTGTTGTCACAAACCTTCCAATAAAAGCTCCTTTTGGAACCACTGCAGTTTCAAGAATCCTGCTTTCTTGGGAAGATTGAAGAGGCAAGACCTTACATTAGACAACAAATGCAAACTGGTCAACCTAGACTCAGCCCTATCATGGGGACTGTGCACACCATGTCTGCCCAGGGCAGTGACCACAAAGTGGCTGAAGACTGGGGGAGAACCCCACCCCTTCAAAATCTCAATTGAGGCCCTCAATGCCTGGGTTGAGGAGAACATTGCCTCAAGCACTGCTGCCAAGCTGAAGTAGTCCATCAGTTTGGGAAGATGGAAGGCTGGGGTGGCAGAATCAAAGATGTCACCCTCACCCATGGAAGCCAACAACCTGGTTGGAAGCAGGACATAGGAGACCTTTACGACAATGATAAACTGGAAGGAGCCCCAGATCAACCCAACCAACTCCTGAGGGAAGCCGTGAACCTCATGAGGGAGGCCATCCATGACATGCGGATCCAGGATGCCCAGGCTTTCACTGCAAGCCAGTTAGGAGTACAAAAGGGGACTACCGATGAACGAAAGAGCATTAGCTGAAACCATGGGGCTACTGATGAACCCATTTCCACCATGGAAGATCTGCCTAGGAAACATCTCAATGCAAAGCAAGGCTTGCAACTCAATGAGATGAGGCTTCCAAACTTAGTATGGAAGGCACCCCCTCTTGGCATCAAATTCAATGAGAATCCCTAGCAACTGGGATTTTTCCTTACACATGTAGTGACCTTCATGCAGGAGTATGGGAGGGATCTCCCTACAGAAGGTGCCAGAGTCAGGGTTGTCACCCTGGCTCTACAAAGATCAGCTGCACATTGGATGGTGAGCCTCCATAATGCAGATGCATCGGAGGTCCGCAACTTCAACCGTTTCATGACAGCCCTGAAACAGAGATTTGAGGACCCCCTAGCTGACTGCAAGGCTAGAGACCACATAAGGCACATCAGACAGGGACGCCATCCAGTCACCAAATACATCGAAGAGTTTCATGATCTGACTTGCCACATAGATTGGCCAGAGGAAATACTCATGAGTTGGTTCAAGGATGGCTTAAACAATGACCTGTACAATGCCTGCATTGCCTGTGGAGCCCCAGTCTGCCTGCAAACTGGTGTGTGTTGGCTGAGGAAGCAGAAACCAACCAAGCTCAAAACCAGTACCTCTCAAACCGTTTCTGGAAGAAATCCCCGCCAGAAGGGAGAAGGAAGAAAACCAAACCTCGCTCTGCCCCACCATGCTCAGTCACCTGCTTCCATTGCGGGAAGGAAGTTCACCACGCAGAGTGCTGTGTGAGAATGTCCACCTGAAAGGGAGAGAAGCAGGTCGGAGGGAAACCCTCAAAGCCACCACCATGTGCCAAAGATACCGCCAAGAAGATCCATGCGGTCGTTGAGTTCCCGCTGGAATAAATTACGGTGTGAGGAACTCTGATCCCTCCAGTGGTGGAAGCCAGTCAGTTGGAGAGTGACTATGAAGTCCCTTTGGTGAGTGGGGTTGTCGGACCCTTTACAACCTCCAGAGAACCCGTAATGGGAAGAAAAGTGAGACTTAAGGCATTGCTACATTTGGAGTGCACGGGAAACCTAATAAGCCCGACTCTGGTTGGGGAACTGGGCATTTAACTAAAGCCACTAAAAACCCCAGTCTTGTTCTGCCAACTTGATGGGTCCATTGCAGGGGGTGCCCTGGCCACGTTTGCCACTGAATCACTCGAACTAACGATGGTAAACCATTGCTTTCATTGTGACACCAGGGATGGACTGGTCCCTAGTTCTGGGACTAACCTGGTTATAGAAGTGGAATCCAAGGGTGGGCTGGACAGAGGGGACACTCCAATTCCCTAATGATGAAATAATTTGGAATGAGGAACCCCACCAGACTGAAATACCACAGAGTGAGGAGGTAGCTGCAGCTGTGGTGAATGGAGTCCCTACCAGATGTCCCCAGGGAATACCGGGATTTGATGGATGTTTTCAACGAAGTGGCCTCAGATGAACTTTACCCCCATAGGTCTATGGATTGTGCCATCAAGATTTTACTGGGGGCCAAACTACCTAAGCCAAAATTTTATTTTATTTATTATTTATTAATTCAATTTATATGCCGCCCCCCTCCGAAGACTCAGGGCGGCTCACAGTACATTTAAAATCATTTTTTTTCTTTGATTTATATGCCGCCCTTCTCTGGAGACTCAGGGCGGCTTACAATGCGTTAAGCAATAGCCTTCA
>JANHZT010002133.1:124256-139755 GCA_032468215.1 Stegonotus admiraltiensis | reverse complement strand
TTCGCTTCTCATCCAAGAAGCTTCTTCAGCTCTGACTGGATGGTGGGGAATGGAGGGATTTATATTCCTTGCAGTCACCTGGTGATAACGAGTGCTAATGACCAAGATGACTGCAAGGAATACACTGTAAATCCTTCCGTTCCCCCCATCCAGTCAGAGCTGAAGAAGCGTCTTAATTTAATTAATTTCTTGGATGAGAAGCGAAACGTCTTCAAAGAAAAACCAGAAAGTCCAGTTGCCTCTTGAAAAAAAAAGCACATTTGGGACTCTCGTTCTTTAGTTGAGTTGCAGGGCACTCATCGACGTGACTCGTCCTCAGCAAGGGAATCCTCTGGGCTTAAAAGTAGAAAAAGTCTCCCGAGAACCAAACTCGTGTATCCCACGAGTGGACTAGTTCGGTTTATTTATCCTATAGCTAGCACAATCACTTGCAATAAACACGGGCAAAATATAAAACATTAGAATATCAAATCTGAAATCTTGACGGGAAGGTTTAAGTTGCAAATATCATTTTTTACTTCATTTGTGGCAGCCAGGAAATCGGCGAAATGTCCATTTATAGGCTGTGTTTTGACAACCACTATTGTGTTGGGAGTTTACTTTTCAGCCCCACAGTCGCAATTCGTTGATAGCCCTTTGCCCCACTTACAGAAGTGCCAAAGAAGCTAGGCTCAGAGAAGGGCTTCTGAGGCTTGGGGGGAGGAGGTGTGCGCAGAAATAGCAACGAGGTAATATGCGTGAAATTGCCAGTACCCGTCTTCGGCTCTCATCGACTTTTCCTTTAGGGTGACTGGCAAGGTAGTATTGTGTGTGATTTGCTCCTCCACCCTCCGTCGATAGTATCGTTTCCAAAACTTTTCGGTCCCGTTCAACCGGTGAAATCAACACCGTTTAAAGCTACGGTTTAGCGTAGTTTGTTTCCCTCATTGAGAGCCACAAGGGGGCCTCCGAATCAAACCTACTACGAAAGGAGTGTTTTATTACAACTTTACTGCAACCCTTTAAAAAGATCGTAACCCTGGACTACTTTCAGTTGAAAGGGGAAATCAAGCCACCACTTCAGCTTTATAGCCGATGATTAAAGTGCTTATCCTTATCAACGTTTTGATAAACCAGAGTTTCGATTTCAAAAGCTGCTTCCTAAGCAATTTATTTATTTTGGAAAATTTATATTGTTCATGTTTTACTTTTTAATTCTCCAACCAGTTAGCGCATTGCCAGATGAACACAGGATGCAAAGTATTAGAACTGTATAGTCATCCAGATTCAAACATTTGCATCTTAAAAAACAAACTTATTGAAATGCAAATGGTACATCTGCACCTGAGTTTGGTCTAAAACTGGATTTGTATTTCATTCCATAAATGGAAAGAATCTACCTTTCACATGATATTTCTTCCCTACGTCACAAAATGTATTAACTTTGAAAAATTTTGCACGAGAAATGCTGGAATACATGAAATTTTGTTAAATAGGTAAGTAGTGTGTTGAAAGTTCAATTTGCCTTTCAAAAACACAATCTTCCTGGCCAGTGACATTTGTGGGAGAGAAACAAGAATACTTCAAGGCCTTAGAGCAGTGATTATTAAACTGAAAATGATACAGCCATTTGTAATTTTGTGTATGTAGAGTTAAAAGATCCCATTTGGGATGGCTGTTGCCAAAATACTTGAGCAAAACAGTTTTTGTGGAGATAATGACATTATCTCCTGCTAGTCCCTTGGACTGCAAGGCAATCAAACCGGTCAGTCCTAGAGATCAACCCTGACTGCTCTTTAGAAGGCCAGATCCTGAAGATGAAACTCAAATACTTTGGCCACCTAATGAGAAGGAAGGACTCACTGGAGAAGATTCTAATGCTGGGAAAGATCGAGGGCAAAAGAAGGGGACAAGAGAATGAGGTGGCTGGATGGAGTCACTGAAGCAGTTGGTGAGAGCTTAAATGGACTCCAGGGGATGGTAGAGGACAGGAAGGCCTGGAGGAACATTGTCCATGGGGTTGCGATGGATCAGAAATGACTTCATGACTAACAACAACAAATGACATTATTCCAGGCTAGGAAAAAGAGAAATTGGGTCAAACGGTTTAATAATCGTCTTAGAAGTAAGGGATATTCTGTGTATGACTCAAAAGTATTTAGATCCCTCATATTTTGTATCTTAGAGAATTTAGATAAACTTTCATAAATAATTTACAAAAGAGCTGGGAGGACATTTTTGAGTAACTAAAAATATTAATCTATTCAAAAATAGAAATGGCATCGATACCAAGGTTGATCATGTATGATATATATATATATTCCCTGTATTTATGTGTTAAGTCTTCGGAGAGGGGTGGCATATAAATTGAATAAATAAATAAATAAATGTTAAGATGCATGTATGAATGTGAAAAAGTACACACCTGTTGAAATGTTTTTCAACATATTTCAACATATAGCTAGCTTTAACAATATTGTTAAAGAGGATATGTTAACATAACCATTTACATTTTGTAATCTAGTGTAATTTAAATATAAGTAGTCCCCAACTATTGACTATTCAGTTACAATGGCACTGAAAAAGTTGACTTACAATTGGCCCTCACACCACCACTGCAGCATCCATAGGGTCACATGATAACCATAGGGTCACATGATAATTCAAATGCCTGTCAAGTACAGGTAATCCTTGAGGTATGACAGTTCACTTAGTGACCGTTGAAAGTTACGTGATAATCCCAAGTGTTTACAACAAACTCCCGAAATTACGAATGTTGCAGCACCATAGCAGTCGTTTGCCCTTATGAGTCACCAGAGGAACTGCAACGTTCACCCTATTCCCTTCCCCGTTCCCTACAGCTGCTTCTCCCCTCCTAACCTGCTGCGTGGACTCACCTTGCAAAGATCTGTCTCTTCTCTGCTGCTGTTTCTTTGTCTTTGAGGGAGAGGACAGCAGGACTACTTTCCTTCCAGCATCTGATCAGCTTGCAAATGCTTTTCACACTGAGAGTGAAATGTTATGGGGGCTGTGATCTTGAGCAACTTCAGGCACCCATCTGCTTTTGCAGAGAATGGGTGCTTGAAGTCATGTGAGATCACGGCCTCCAGAATATTTCACTCTCAGCACGAAAAGCATTTGCAAGCTGACGGGACACTGGAAGGGAAATCGTCCTGCTCTCCTCTCCCCTCCCTCAAAGGCAAAGAAACCACAGCAGAGAAGAGGTAATTGAGTCCGGCACAGCAGGATGGGAATGAGGTATTTGTCGGTCAGGGAGGCCTTGGGTGGCCTGTTCCATCACTAGACACCACCCACCCCATGGCCTTCCCCACCCTGAGATACCTCGTGCACATATTGACCCGCACATTTGATTAGCGAATTCATGGGTGAAAGTAGGGAGTGATCACGTTCAAGTTAGGTGATTCACTCCTATGAATCTTCAAGTTAAAAATGTATTTGGCAGGCTCCATTACATTCGTAAATTGAGGATTACCTGTATTTGATAGTTGTAGCATCCAAGGGCTATGTGATCACCATTTGCAACCTTCCCAGCTTGCTTCCAATAAGCAAAGTCAATGGGGGAAGCTGGGTTCACTTATACCATGTGATTCATTTAACTGTCACAAGCAAGGTCATAAAACCAGGCGCAACTCTTTTAGAAACTGCCTTGCTTAGTAACAAATTCTGGTCCCAATTGTAATCATAAGTCAAAGACTACCTGTAAACAAATTCAAATTTCATATATAGAAAAGCAAATGCATCCCTACATTTATCACTATTCAAAGCTAAAGCTAAAAGTAAAGCTAAAATCAAGTGCACTAAATCAGGTGGCAAATGATTAGAACATCATTAAGAGAGAATCTGGTTGGAACGTGTCTTATTGGAAGTATCAAACTATATTTACCTCACAGACGGTTTGCTCTTTGTTGAAGTGTGTACTGCCACCTTGCCTAAATTGAAAAAGCTAAGGCCTTCAGAAAGATGCTTTAGAGCATGGGAAGAGATTTTTAAAAATTGCCAAACAATTAAGACACCAATTATTGCACTGCTTGTAACATCATCTACAATAGAGATTTCAAACAACTGCTAACTTGCCCAGGCCAGGCTATCCCATTAAGTTCAGCCAAAGAGCAGAATGCAAGTTGTTGAAAGACATCTCTAGGGACTCCAGAATTTCACATGACCATCAGGTCACTCTTACCACTATTGATGAAGTGCGTGAGCCTATTGTTACAAAGCAGTTGCACAAATTAGATCGACACAGGAGGTATACCAGGATGAATACCTAGGCAAAGTCCAAAACTTTTGGTACAATGTGCTTTGGATAGATGAGGCAATCATTTGGCAATAGGAACAGAAAACACGTTTTATAAAAACCGAAGAACCTGATGCCAACTATAAACCAGGCTGGTGGAAATGTTATGGTTTGGGCTGCCTTGCTGCTTGGCAAGCCTGACAGCTTATCATCACAGAAGGTACTATGGGTTCTTCATTGTACTAGACAGTTCTTGAGGATAATGCGAGGCCATCTGTCAGAAAACTGAAGCTGAACAGAAAGTGGACCTCACAACACAATGACCCTAAACTTTCCAGTAAATTAACTGAGGAATGGCTGAGAAAATAAATTAATGGAGTTTTCCAGAACAGCCAACTCAAATCTGGGGTCTAAATCCCATCAAGATGCTGTCAAGTGATTTTAGAACAGGCTATGTATGCAAGAAACTCCTCAAGCACCTCAAACACCTAGGCAAAGTCTGAAAAGCTGGAAAAAATTCTCCATGAAAGAGTGGGAAAAATTACTCTAAAATGGAGTCATAAAGTGGATGTCAGAAACTGGGAAATGGTTATAAGAAACACTTACACTTGAGGCTGTTTCTGCCAAAGGAGGCAATACCTGGGATAAGAACCAAAACTGTTGGTTGTTTTTCCCAAGAAAGAAATGGCATGTCTTATTTATTTAAATAATTGCCAAGTTTTACCACCTTTGTTTTACTGGATTTTTGTACGCTGCCAAGACACTTTCTGTGAGATAAGCTGCTATATAAATTTGATTAATAAAAGTAAAGTCAATTTTTCATGTTTTTGTTCCATTACATCACCATTTATCTTTATGTATTGTTTGAATGAAGATAAAACACCGGTATGTCCAGAAATGTTAAAAAAGAAAAAACTTTATATGGGGTGTACTTATTTTTTCACATGATTGTATAATATGTAGGCTTATGTCTGTGCATACACACACTCGTGTAAGGAATACCCAAGTACCTATTTGGAATACAGTTGCAGATTATTATCTGGAGCAGTGTTACATTTCCTTGCCTGAGGGACAGCACAACGTTTCCTGCAATTCTGCTTCTTTCTTTCTATGCAGAGCTACTTTTCTTCCTGAATAGGGATTGTACCGATTGTAGCTTTTTTAAAAAAAAAATCCAAATAGCACTCTTTTCTCATGCAGTTTTCAGGAAAGCAACAGGTAATTTTTCATAGATATCTAAATTACTTGTCCTCTTCTATAATGTAGCTGTAACAGTATGCTTAAATGTAGAAAAATGTGTTTTTCAGAAAACCAATCAGAATTACACAGACTTTAATTCCAATCTCAATCAAGTTGCTTTATGAGAAAGGGGGGAAAAACCTGTAACATTAATGCTGAACTGAACAATCACACCAGTATTAAGTTCTAACTGGTAAAAATATGGTGGAAAATCTGAAGTCGTCATCACAATATCTTTAAGTAGACAACGGCCAAAATATAATAAGTAATGCAGAAAAACAAAATACTGGGCTTGGTCCCAGTAAGTTCTTATAGTTCAGTTCTTCAATAAGAAAAACTTGTCTGTTCAAATAAAACAGATGTCAAATTGATGCAAAAATACAATTTAGAAAGCTGTAAGGACTGCATATTTTTGCTTTTCCTCTTTCTACAACCAATGTTACACACAACTGCTGCCAGCTGAAATAATGATGAGGGAATGTTCTTAAATTCTGATGGATTAAAATCAGTTGTCATAAAGTTATGATAATGCTATGTTCAAGAAGAAAGGGATTCTATGCTCTCTAAATCCCAGTACTAATAAACATCTGCACTAAATCTCAGATTTTCAGGTAAGTAGGTTACCTGGAAAAATTAAAAAGAGAAGTTCTGGCCTCAAATACCTGCTATCCCAATTCCAGATTCATTTAATTAAAAATTACAACAAAAGCAACAAGTTAGTATGCTAATAAACAATTTCTTGCACGAATCCCATAGAATCAGGTAACTAGGGAAAAAAACCAAAACCTTGTTTAAATAGGCTAGCAAATTTGTAGAGGAATATAGTATAGTAAGACATTCTGTATGTTACTAATTATGTCTTTTGCTCCCCCAATAAAGACACATTGTTCAACAGCATGTTCAAAAGACGTGCTTGTCATTCTTAATAAACAACTAGCATAAGAATACATAAGAGAAACAGGGTGGTATCTTTATATGATACACAAGTGTATGTTACAAGAATTTCATTAGGCACAGGAGCCTCAAGGATTTAAGGCCTCAACATCAGGCCAAATGAGAGAAAGAGAAAGAGAGAAAGGAAGAAAAAAAAGAGAGAAGGAAGTGTGGTAGTTTGTACTTAACATCTAAAAATGTCACTTTTAAGGTCTTAATAGAAATTGATTTTCTTCTCCTTATAAATCATAATTGCAGGACATCCCCCTCTAGGACATGTTAGTGTCCAAGCACAAGGAAACTGCAAACCACCTTTTTTTTTAAGGTCAAGCAGATATCCACCGTTTTCTGCTTCCAAGTTCATGAGCTTGAATGTAGTGGCCCACCCAGGCCAAGTCCACCAATTAAATTTGTTTTCTTCACATCATAAAAAACCCCAAAGTCAACCTACGGAACCTCAGAGCTCCTAAAGAAAGAATGCAGCCTTCAATGTGTCCAGAAAGCTGATGCAAAAGGGTCAGATACACAATGGAAAGGGTCTCTTATTAACCAGAAGCCTAAAAGGGCTTCTTAACTACACCAATTAAAAAAAAAAACTTAGGCATCTCCTTTAGTGTAAAAGGCTGTACAATTGATCCTGGCCTCGCTGCCACTCCACCCGGCCCAGTTCCACCCTGCACCCTTTTTCTGAACTGGGAGGGATGTCTTTAGTGCATGGTGCTGACATTGGCCACCGCAATAGCTTCTTGAATTTCTCGTATCACCAGAATCCGGGTAAGCATTTGCTCCATTTGCTCTCGACTGATTGGCTGGATGGAATACCAGATAGGACTATTGGGAGCCACCACTGGTTCAGGAGTCAAATAGAATGTATCATTTCTGCCTTTCACAGTTTGCGGGCTAAAAAGAGAGAAGAAACATTAGTGTTTGCTTTGGAAATGCTATTAACATTATATTAGGAACAAGAGCTGTTTCCTTTTCCTCTCTATGAAATTCATATGCAAAATGAAATCTGAAAAGCGCAAATTAATCTGGTTTGTTGTAGATTATGAAATCAGATTGAAGTTCATCTGTAATTAGAATAAAATACAAATAATTCTTATCAATAGAAACTTTAAGCATATGCTACATCTTTCTTACTTTAATTTTTCTTTTTTTTCTCCCCCCTCTCTGGTGATTCACTTAAAAGAATTTGAAAAAATATGGATATAGAATACATACACCATATTTGATATAATCTATTGCCTATGTTTCCTTTGTATCATGGTGTCAAAAATCCTGTTTTAGTAATTGGAAGACTGCCAGTTAGCTTGGTGATTTCACAGGACTTTCAAATGAAGCTTGCTTAAGAAACCTTCCCCACTACAAGTAACTGTTTAAAGATATTCAGGAACTTTGTTCAGCAACAGCTCAGAGCCAGTAAGACTGTAAGGTCAAAGAGAGACTTTTACCTGCTGAAATTATATTCTTGAGCTGCAATAGAATAATAGTTATTCTGGATACAATTCCAAACAAGTAAAAATCTATAGTATATATTGTGTTCAATCACTCCCAATTAGTTGATTAACAAAAGATCTATATAAATCAGGATGTTTCCCACACATGGTTTAGTACTGAATTAAGCCTGCACTAACTATTTCAGGATATAAATTAAACCAAGAAAATAATTTAGATTACAGGCTTGAGATTCCTATTTGCAAAGCCTTTAATGTATGATTTAATGAAGCTTGTTCAAAGACTGCTTATTTTATTTGTTCATTACATTTAGAAAATGCTTGTCTCCCTTCACAGAAGGACTCTTGAGTGTACAAATAAAATAGGTCTTCAGAGCGCTAACCAGTCCCACAGCTGCATGCTCTTCTATGAGACCCAGTTCTATAGCATTTTCCAAAGGCCAGGAGACTAGGGGCCCATCTCACCTAGGTGGAGAGTGTTCCAAAGGGTGAGGGCAACAACAGAGAAGGCTCTCTTGCTTCTGCAAGTTGGAATTCTTTAACAGGATCTGCAACATGCTTTCCCTGCCTGACTTTACTTCAGCCACATAATATGAATCAAGCATTTCTGTGACTCCAGGTTGTTCTCACTTAATGACAAGCGGTACTGGAATTTCTGCAACTAAGTGACACAATCTTAAGTCTGATGTCACAGGACTGCACTGCTTAGCAATGGAAATTCTGACATTCCCAATTATCAGTGTTAAGCGAATAGCTATGTGTCATTAAGTAAGGCTATCAGGTATCACTACTTGTGACCTTCTGCCAACTTCCCGTTTCTTTTAGGAAGGGGCAAAAAAAAATAATGATAGCCACATTTATCTGGATGCTGCAGGACAACCTGTACCAAACTACCTATAGACTGAAAGCCCTTGAAGATAATGTTCAATGACAATTGTGATGGGAAAACTCACCATTTGAAGAGGTAGAAGTCATAGAGTTTTATAGGACACCTCAATGGGTTTTCAGGATTCTCTGTCTGCTCTGCATACATGTCATCTGTAACTGCAAATCAACCCCAAGAGATACAGAACCATGAAATACTTACTTACAGCAGATGAACAAATTAATGTCAATGTTATCAATGGAACAGGTTTTTTGTAATCTCTGCTATCTTTGTTATTGCATATACTACCAAATACTATCTTCCAAACAGTTCTTGAAAATAAATAGGAGCCTTCTTAATAAGACATTGCATGTAGGAGAAATGTAATTTATGAAAGGCTTGATGAATGACTACCAGAAAGCAGCAACTTTACCCACAGCAAGGGGGATATTCAGATTTCCAACAGATAACATTCATGTGGTCTTTACCAGACAATTTATGTCCTATTTATTGCACAAAGTCTATGTAATAGACATAAAAAAGCTCTGCAAAATGAACATAGCCAAGTGTTAGAAATTTTCATTCCACCCCCCACCCAGAAATTCTTTCTACCTTTCTGGCCTGCCTGGTGGATGCCAAGAGCCTTCAGATACCGGATGCTTGTACTCTTATCTTTAGGATTAGAAGGGTTCTTCTTAGTCTGCCTCAAGACTTTTGAAAAGGCCAGTTTCATATGTTGATCTACCGTTTTCAACAGGAAATATCTGTAGACACAGGAAAAGTGCCCACTGAATTATATTCTCTGTCCCAAATCTGGAAAAAAAAACCCAATGTCCCCCATATCTCATCAATGGTCAAACATTTATGAACTATTGACCTAGGCATGGAGTATCTAGATTTCAACAATCAAGGAGGGGTGTGTGTGTGTGTGTGTGTGTAAAAATGTGGTTACTTTTTTATACAAAGTTTATAAAAGATAGCTGCCTTACTATTGTATCCAGATAAAATCATTTTCAGAGAAAAATATTCATTTATCAGAGCAATTTGCTTCAACAACTAGAGGAAGCTCCATGTCCATCCATGTTCAAAATAAAGAATAAAGTGCCCTCCAAATGATATAGAAACACTATAGCAAAAAAATGCATTCTATTAAAGTGTTAGGATGGCCTTTTCAGAAAACAGAAGGCTGGACTGCAGCCAACATTTCTGAAACATGTGAAGCCAGTTGCCATAAAGACTTGCATTTCTTAAGTCTACTGACTATAGGCTGATCATTCTGCAGACAGAGGATTGACTTAAAACCACTTATAGTTAATGACGAAAGCAGAATTTGAACTACAAAATTATTGGTCCATAATTTCTTTGTAAATGTACTATACCAGCTGTGGATTTATGTTTAGTCTATTTGCTTGTTTGCTTATTTATTAACATTTTATGCCACCCATCTCCCCTACAAGATGACTCTTCCACGTTTTGCTGCAAGTTTGATTTGATCTTACTAATTCAAAATTCTTGGAAAAAATAGGATTCTGCCGATTTTAAAATAATTGGAATGGTTTTATTTAGGTAATGCTTCCATTGGTACATACTTTGTATTAAAAAACATGAGAGTGGTTAACAAGGTAGCAGGAGAGTGAGCTCCCAGCTGTTTACACTCCCATAACATCTCTTCTGTCACATGGCTGGGAAGAACATATCCTGTGCAGATAAAAAGAAAGCATCAATACAGAGATACCAAACTGATGCTCCTCCTAAGAAAAAATACAAACATTGCATTTCTCAATATTGTAACATTAAGAGAGCAAAAAATGTTTCTTGTGATAGCAAATTCAACCAACTGTTTAGTTATTGTTAAATATTTACATACTTCACTCAACTGTCTGTTTGAAGATTCTCTTACCCAAAGAAGTGATCCTAGGCTGCACATCCTTGAGAACTTCATGTAACCATTCAGTGAACCGTATGTAATAGAGATCTGAGAAAATGTCATCAACTCGCCCATTTTCAAATAAGTACTGCAAGAAACAATAACACAGGGGAGAAAAAAAATTACCATGATGTTCATTAATGAAATGAAATGAAATGAAATGAAATGACAGGCCGTATGTTTAATTTTATATTCAAAATCCCTACCAGTCTGTTTTTAAGTGAAAGCATTTCAGTTCAGGTTCAAATAAGTTAATTTCAGAAAAATGGACTCAACAAATACATGCCCTTTACTTTCTTCAGACTTCCAAAGATTTATGTTTAATATAATTTTAACCAGGGTTTAAATATATATATATAAAAAATATTTCTATCATATGAAATCAAGAGTATTATCCTCACATTCATCCGAGCAGCTGGCAAGTCTTAGACATTACTTGTCTCAAGCTTGAATTAAACAGGGCTAATAGTTATTCAGCTAAATTTCCAAAATTACATTCACAGCTATTAAAACCAGCAGTTGTAGTAATGAACATTGCCAACATTTGGCATTCACTCAAATATAGAGGGAGTCCTCAATTTACAACCACAATTCGGAATGAAATTTCATCATAAATCAGTAAAGTGAGTCATCGTGTGAGCAGACCTAATTTATGACCATTTTTATCATAGCCGTTAAATGAATCATGTGGTTAAGTAAATCAGACAATACATGCGTAGTGCTTTTGCAATGTTTTATGGGCTTCTCTGAACACAGTTTGAAATATCAGTACCCCCTTTAAATATCAGTACCCCCTTTAACTATAAAAGTACAGAACAAGAAGTTGTAAAATACTGACACAAAATTTCAGTAGAACTAAATTCTGGTATAACAAATACTATTTCGCTTCTAAAACCTAAGTATATTTAAATTTCAGAGTATATCAGTAAAATGCTTCTTTATAAGGCGTACATCTAGAAAGAAACTTTGTTTCTTTTTCTTGCTTATCTCATTTGCATGCATTTCAAAAGCTGGATTATGGAATTCTTTCTCTTTCCCCCCAAACTCCTCCCCTTCAGCACCACACAATCATTGGAGTCATTCAAGAAAGATTTGAAGTCTTCAGCTTAATAAAAATGGCATTAAGGGAGTTTTTCCTGTAAACCTTACTAGTGAAGTTAGATGTTAGGTAAGGATTTTGTAATTGTATTTTATTTTATTTTATTTGACAATATAGTAAATAGAAGGTATATATTTGGCTTTATTGCTTTGGAGTAATTTTTGTGTAAGTCTTAGTTTTTCCACTCCAAACATGTCTAAAACTATTTGCGGTATTAAAACTATTTGTAGCAAGACTTTTCATGATGGCACACCTTTTGAATGCACAGAAAGATATAGTAAAGAACATCTGGATCATAGGGCTCGCCTTCACTATTGCGAGCTTCACGAGTCATTAAGCACAATCCGTAATTTAATTCTGCTACAGCTGAAGATATGAGATCTTCTTGGAATCTTAATAACTGGCGTCCTGCAAACAAGAAGATAACATCATCAAATGGCATTTAAAATCCCTATTTAAATCTCATTTTTCTTGACCGTTTAAATCAACCCACTCTGCTACAAAATCACAACCTCTTCCTCCTTCAGTATACTTACTGGTGAATTAATAACCAATACATATTTTAAATCTTGATACTGAATATACAGCCTGTACTCATCAAATTTTTTGAGGAGCCATCCAGAACCCTTCCAATATTTGCTGCCAATTGTAACTTTTAGTCTGACAGAATATAAAAATGCATGATAACATTAAGTTACCAAATTTAGTTTTTGTCTTACTTCCAACAAGTTTTGGAATATAGGCCAAGGCAGGTAATCTTTTACTTACAACCACAACTGGAACCAGAACATCTGTCACTAAGCAATGCAGTTGTTAAGTGAGTTGCATCCAATTTTACAACCTTTTTTGATGTGGTCACTAAATGAATCACATCATGTTAAGTAAACCCGGCTTCCTCCATTGACTATGCTTGTTGAAACCCCATGGGAAGGTTGCAAATGGTGACCACATGATTCCACAAAGCTGCAACTGTTGTAAATACATGCCAGTTGCCAAGCACCTGAATTTTGATCACGTGACTGTGGGGAAAATGCAATCGTTTTAAGTGGGAGGATTGGCTGTAAATTACTTTTTGCGCTGCTGCCATCAACTGGTCCTAGAATGAATAGTTGTAAGTCAAGGACTACCTGTATCTTACATAAAACACCCAGTATGGCCCTCATCCCAAAATACACCCATAATACTTTTTTGAAACAGCTTTTAGGGTTTTTTTTAAGGTGGTAAGGCTCATTTTACAATGCAAGTCTAACAAATATAATGAAGGTTTATTGTGCATTTAAAAACATTACCAAAATCAATGCAATGCAATTGAGGACATGGTCAACTGGAAAGCCTAAGCACTTACTACCAATGGGTGCAAGCCGGTTCTGTGATTCTTTTTCCATCTCTGCATTTTTAGTCTGTGCCCAGCTCTTCCATACTTCTAGTCCTTCCTCTGGCTTGAGAGACTGTGGAAGGAGAAGTTCGGGGGAAGGCTGAGGCTGTGGTTGCTGTTCCACTTCAGCTACCTGAACAGTTTGTGCCTGTGGAAGAAAATCATTTTAGCAATTCTTGCTGAAGTTTCTTTAAAGCAAAAAAATTTTTTTTCGCAAGTTTGGTCTCAGTTTTATATGGTTTTGCTTACGAACGTATTTGTAATGTCTGCAAAGAATTTCTTACTTCCACAAATTATTAGGCAGATTTCACTGAGAAATTCTTATTTGCTCTAAAATCAAAAAATTAAAATGCAGTAAACTTTATTGCAAGAGGTATTCAAGGTATTTTCAATTCCAACACAGAGACATAATTATACTCCAAAGTAAAATTGATTTCCAGTTCCATTAATATAAATTTTACTTCAATTTAAGTGTCAGCTAACTCCAAAATTACTCTGGCCAGCTGACAATATGATAAATAATCTAATAAACAATAAAAACAGTATAAAGCAAGATGACATGCAAAGAGCAGCAACGAAGATGATTAGGGGACTGGAGGCTAAAACATATGAAGACCGGTTGCTGGAATTGGGTATGTCTAATTTAATGAAAAGAAGGACTAGGAGTGACATGATAGCAGTGTTCCAATATAGAAGAAGAGGTCAACCTATTCTCCAAAGCACCTGAAGGCAGGACAGGAAGCAATGGATGGAAATTAATCAAGGAGAGAAACAACCTAGAACTAAAGAGAAATTTCCTGACAGTTAGAACAATTAATCAGTGGAACTGCTTGCCTCCAGAAATTGTGAATGCTCCAACACTGGAAGTTTTTAAGAAGAGTTTGGATAACCATTTGTATGAAATGATATAGGGTTTCCTGCTTGAGCAGGGGGTTGGACTAGAAGACCTCCAAGGCACCTTCCAACTGTGTTATTCTGTTACATGTTACTATTGAAAGGCATAGAAAAAAAACCACATTCACAAGGGGCTGTATCCATCTTAACCCAAGACTTGGGAAACAACCATGTTTTCAAGGCCTTACAGAAACTCTAACAGTGTAGGGGTCACAAATTTCAGAGGGGATTTTATTTTAGAAAAGAGGCACAACAGAGAAAGTCATGTTTCCTGGCTTCCAACAGATGCCACTGTTTAATCGAATGAGCCTGGAGTGCACCAACTCTAGCAGCATGTGCCAGGCAGATAGAAAGTACTTAAAATAGGCAGTATCTCAGATGATTTGGCCTTAGGACACACAGGGCTTTAACAAGCAATGACCAACAGCATAAATCACACTTGGAGGCATACTGCACAATTCATGAAGCAGAGATGTCACATAAACATACAAGGAATGCCCACTGCTGCCAAAGTTAACTGCATTTTCAACCAGTTGAAGCTTCCAAGTGTCTTTCAAGGGCACGCCTATTTAGAACACATTGCTATCGTCAAGGATACTGGTAGAACTGTGTGTGTAAAGGTTCCCTTGATCACAGCTGCTTTTTTAAGCTTTAAAGAGGAGTTGGGATTGCACAAGGATTGTGCATGTTTTTTTAATGGGGACGCACTACTCCATCCAAGAATATGGGTGAAAAATATTTGGCTCCAGGAGCCCTAATATTCACAGCCATTCAGTCCTGATAGGATTGAGTGATTACTCCCCACCCAGGCCTACATAGCCTCCAGACACAAGGGTAGATTCTTAGTAGCGTCACCTGGCCAGCCTGGGGATGAAATATATAATTCATCAGCGACATACTGATATCAAACCCTAAACAGATTATCAGATTCACCAGAACAACTTCATGTGGCTGTTACTAGAGAGGAATGAGCAATGAACCCTATGGCAGCCCATATAGGACAAGTGACAGGTGACATTTTGTCTCTGATAACACTGATTGGAAATAGCCATGAAACAAAGAGAACCACCATAAAAATTTGCCCCCAATTCCCACCACTGGTTTAAAAATATAGATAGTCCTCGACTTACGACCACAATTGAACCCCAAATTTCTGTTGTTAAGGGAGAGATTTGTTAAGTGAATTTTGTCCCCTTTTACAACATTTCTTGCTATAATTGTTAAGTGAATCACTGCAGTTGATAAGTTGGTAACCTGGTTGCTAAGTATATCTGGCTTCCCCATTGACTTTGCTTGTCAGAAGTTGCAAAAGGGATCACCTGCATGATAAAATCGATCAGATTCGGGGCGGTTTGGCCTCTGACTGGGTTAGTTCAGGCAGGATGGCTGAGGCTGGCCTTGAGAGTGTTATCTGGGATGAGTTCAATCCTGTGACTCCCAAGGACATGGACAGGATTCTGGGGCGGTTGAATGCCACCA
>JANHZT010002133.1:6602-19342 GCA_032468215.1 Stegonotus admiraltiensis | reverse complement strand
CATGAAATATTTTAAGTGAAAATAACTAAATAAATAAATATAATCTAAATACATATATTTACATTAATAAAATATATTTAATCAAATATATATTTTATTATATAATTATATATATATCATTTATACATATAAATTTATAAATATGTATTTATAAATATATCTATATCATTTATAAGTATAAATATATAGATATATTATTTATAAATAACATAAGATATATTATTTATAAAGAAATATGTTATATTTATCAATAAATGTATTGATAAATAAAATATATATTTGATTAAATATAATAAAATATATAATACATATTTAATAAATTATAAATATAATGGTATAGGACAGTGATGGCTAACCTTTTTGCCGTCGTGTGCCAAAAGCGGCGGAAGCGCGGGGAGGTCGCCCACATGTGTGCCCACACCCATAATTCAATGCGCTACGCATGCGCCCCCCTGCTTTTAGCACGTGATGGCATGGTGGGCCTGGTAGGCCCGTTTTTCACTGTCCCCCTAGAGGCTTTCTAGGAGCCTGGGGAGGGCGAAAACGGCCTTCTCCACCACCCTGGAGGCCTTTGGGAGGTCGGAAACAGCCCATTTCCCAATTTCCGGTGGGATCAGAAAGCCCAAAAATCAGCTGGCCGGCACACACATGCTGGAGCTGAGGTATGGCAATGCTCGCATGCCCACTGATATGGCTCCATGTGCCACCTGTGGCACCTGTGCCATAGGTTCGCCATCACGGGTATAGGTTCTCCTGCTTGAGCAGGGGGGTTATTCTGTAATTCCTTAAATGCAAAATTGATCCATCTTATGTACTCTGTTGAAAATTAGCTTCCCGTCATGGAATGCGGGCTCACTAGAGGGCGCCAATGCTTCATTTAGCCTAAGACATTGCCCTAATTTTTCCAAGCTGTCCCCCTCCCTTCAGGTTCTCCCGCTGAAACAGAAGTAATTGTAGACTCATCAATAATGGAAGGAAGTAGCTTTGTCGCTGTTATCTTGCCCTTTCATTGCAAGAACGTTATGGCATTTCTGACTTGCTACACGGCACAATCAGACATCCCCCCCCACACCTCCCACCCGCTTAGCGCCTCACTAAATTGACACCACAGCCATAGAAACATTGCTATTTTAAAATGTTTATTTATCTCGTTGATTAAAGTTTTGGATGTCTGAGTGGGAAGAGTGAAAGGAGGTATTTACAGGGGGGGGGGGAAACGCTTGGACCTGTCCAGGGGAAAAAGTGCCCACACGTCCCAGTTTGCAGAGGATTGTCTTCTATTTAAAGCATCCTCTGCTGGAAGAATTGTCCAGACTGAGCCGGATGGAAGAGAAAAGAGAAAACCAGTAGAAGGAAATGCAGAGCGAGACCCTTGAAGGTGACTGTCAGCCATTAGTATTTGCACATCTTATTCAAAGCAGGGCCTTGTGATGAATTCCGTTTCCGAAATCACCCCTCTGGGAATGTCATTGTTGCTCGTCATTGTTGCTTCCATCCAAAAGGCATATTCTATGTGTTCATTCCGCGTGCTGCCAATGCTGTAAAAGGAGGGAGTTGGACTACGTAACCAAGAGAATATGACAAGCACATAACTCTCTTCCCAATGACCACAGAAACCCTGGAAGGCAGCTTGTCTCACCCATCTTCCTTTGACTCCCTAAGAGGTTGTCCTCGACTTATGACTTGTGATTGAACCTGGGATTACACTTGTAAGGTATGCTGGTCATTAAGTAGGTCATCATGTGATGTGACCGATTTTATTTATTTATTTGCAATTTATTTATTTATTTATTAAGTAAACAGGGTTGTGAACACATTGTCCACCATGGAAGTTTTTTTGCTGGAAACTGGAAGAAAATGCCAGTTTCCAGCAAAAGTTCATAAAATATTGATAATGCTGCAAGTGGCAATAAATGTGATCTGGTTGCCGAGCATCAAAAATGCAATCACGTAACTGCAGGGGTCCCAGCCATTGGAAATGTGTATCTGGCTCATAAGTACCTTTTTGGGGGGGTGGGGTCCATTGTCATTTTTAACATTTGCTGACCAACCGGTCGTAAATCAAGGACTACCGGTTCATCGGAGCAAAATGATGTTCCCCTATTCCTGTTCTACCAGTTCTGTCTCTTTACCCATTTCCTACTCAAATTAAATTCTACTTCCTTCCTTGCCAAGCCCTAAGAATCTTTCGGCCTGCAGCGTCTACTTCCCTAAATGATGAATACCTGAGACCGAGAAGCTTCTCCTTCATTCATCTCCTCATTTGATGAAAATAGGGACAACAGGATGCAGTGGAAAGCGTTCTGTGCCACCTACAACATAGGTGGGTCCTTAGGGGAGAGATCAACTTTAAAACTGACACTCCTAGTTTATGGTGGGACCACTTTCGAAGTTCTGCTCACTGCACTTCAAAAACAGTATCTCCCCTACAGTGTTTTACTCTAGCTCAGAGTTCCCCAACCTTTTTGCGGTCCAGTGGGGACCGCTGGGGAGGGTGGGGAAGAGGATTGTTCCACATAAGTGACTGGCAAGTGCGCGCAGCTCCATTTTTACAAGCAGCGGGCATGCTTGCCTGTTGCTCATGCAAATGGAGTGCGCACACACTCACCTGCTGCTCAACACAAATGGAGCACACATGCAGGCACTCATCCACTGCTCTCACAAGTGGGGATGGGCACACTTGCCCACTGCTTCCGCGGCCCGGTTCTGAACTGCTCACGGCTCAGTAGTCGGCCGCAGCCCTGGGGATGGGGACCCCTGCTCTAGATAGTTTTTTTTTTAAAGGCAAATAAGGAGGAAGGAAACATGTAGTATGGAGAAGATGAATAAGAGGGTAACTGTTGTTATCATAATACCACTTTACCCCACAAAGATGAATGGTAGATGATTCAGGCCATTGGAAAAATAGCTTTACACCTAAGCTAATGAAAGTGTGAGATTTGTTGCCTCCCGCTGTAGAGGTGGCTAATGTAGCGAGCTTTAGGAAATGTAATTCAGCTGTTGGTGGATATGAGCTCTGGTGACTGTTTATCAAAGAGACAGCAAGATACCTCTGGATACCTGTTGCTAAACATAGAAGAGTTACTGTTGCCCTTTGGGCTTCACAAAGACCTGCTGGCCATGGTGAGAAATAGACCTTGGTTTGACCCCAGCAGGGCTCTGCTTATGATTTCCTTCTCCTTCCCATCCCCATCTCTGCACTTCCAGGGATGAATTGAGCGTGGGAATTTGGCTCTGGCTCAGGTGACTACCAGAGTTGCAGGAGCAGTTAATTCTGCTGCAGTTGTGCTCAGAACTGGTTGTCGAAGTGGTGAAGGCATCACGACAGAAACCAGGAATTCTAATCCTGCCTTAAGAGGCAAAGTCAGCTGGGTGACCTTGGGCAGGTCACTTGCTCTTAGCTTTAAGAAGGCAGGGATAAACATTCCCAAAAATATTGCTAATAAAACTGCCTGCAAGGAGTTGCCAGGAGTCAAAACTAACTCAAGGATGCGCTCACACACACCACCCCTTTCGAAGGTCTCTGATGTCTTCACCCAAAGCTTTAGAGATGATGTATCTATCTGGGGGCTCTGGGGACCCATCTTGGCCTTAGAGAATTGAGTAACCGACTGACATCTGTCTTTATAGAGGCTGAATCCAAGGGCCAGTCAAATGCCTCCAAGGAACAGAATGCAAGCAGAGTCACTCAGATGCTGAAAGTGCATAGCTCCAAATTACAACATCAGTTCCCACTTTCTTTCTTAACAAGAAGCTTTTGCAAACCTCTCTATTTGAAACTTCATAATGAGCAGTCCAAAGCAACATGGAGTAATAATCTGCACAGACTCAAAACCAGGTAGTTAAGAAGGAAGAGCCCACCTGATGAGATGTGAAATGTCTCACTAGCAATTTCTAGGACATCAGTCTGAAGGACTGAAGACCAAGATTGTTAGAACTAAAAGGAAGAAATATAAAATGGGCTTATTTAAGCCAAGTAAAAATAGATATGTTGTCATCTCTGGTAACCCCTTAATAGACTTTTGCTGATATCAGCACTGAAATGATGAAGGTTGTATTTGTTTATAAATAAATAGGTGGGATATAGATCCAGGAAACTACAGACCCATCAGCCTGACCTCAATACCAGGGAAGATTCTGGAAAAGATAATCAAGCAACAAATCAGCGAACACCTAGAAGCAAACAAAGTAATAACCAAAAGCCAACATGGATTTGTCAAAAACAGATCATGCCAGACTAATCTTATTGCATTCTTTGACAAAGTGACAAAATTAGTGGACCAGAGGAATGCTGTTGATATAATTTACTTGGACTTCAGTAAGGCATTTGACAAAGTAGACCATAACTTACTACTTGATAAAATAGAAAAATGCGGGTTAGACAGCATCACCACCAGATGGATTCGTAACTGGCTGACCAACTGCACTCAATGTGTGGAGTTGAATGTTCAATGGAACTGCATCTACATGGAGGGAGGTATGCAGTGGGGTACCCTAAGGCTGTTTTAGGCCCAGTACTCTTCAACACCTTCATCAATGATTTGGACGTGGGGATAGATGGGGAACTCATCAAATTTGCAGACGACACCAAGCTAGCAGGAATAGCCAACACTCCAGAAGATAGGCTTAAGATACAGAAGGATCTTGGCAGACTTGAACATTGGGCGCTATCTAACAAAATGAAATTTAATGATGAAAAAAGTAAGGTTCTACATTTAGGCAAGAAAACCAAAATGCAAAGGTACAGTATATGTGGTACCTTGCTCAATAGTGGTGACTGTGAGAGGGATCTTGGAGTCCTAGTGGACAAACATTTAAATATGAGCCAGGAGTGTGCAGCAGCTGCCAAAAAAAGCCAACACAGTTCTAGGCTGCATAAACAGAGGGATAGAATCAAGATCGTGTGAAGTGTTAATACTACTTTACAATGCCTTGGTAAAGCCATACTTGGAATACTACATCCAATTTTGGTCACCACGGTGTAAAACAGATGTTGAGACTCTAGAAAGAGAGCAGAGAAAAGTAACAAAGATGATTAGGGGACTGGAGGCTAAAGCATCTAAAGAATGGTTGCTGGAATTGGGTATGTCGAGATTTAATGAAAAGAAGGACTAGGGGAGACATGATAGCAGTGTTCCAATATCTCAGGGGCTGCCACAAAGAAGAGGGAGTCAAGCTATTCTTCAAAGCATCTGAGGGCAGGACAAGAAGCAATGGGTGGAAACTCATCAAGGTGAGAAGCAACTTAGAACTAAGGAGAAATTTCCCGACAGTTAAAACAATTTTCAGTTTAACAACTTGCCTCCAGAAGTTGTAAATGCTCCAACCCTGGAAGTTTTTAAGAGGAGATTAGATAACCATTTGTCTGAAGTGGTGCAGGGTTTACCTGCCTAAGCAGAGGGTTGGACTAGAAGACCTCCAAGGTCCCTTCCCATTCTGTTATTCTATTCTATTGTATATGGGAGGAAGAAATCATTTGTTGTATTTTAAAAGGTGATAATTTACTAAAATTGTTAATTTTATATTTTCACGAAGGGGAAAGTCACTTCTTTATATATTACTTTCTTTACTATATTCTTATTTTTCTTTTCTATTTTTCTTTTTCCCCCCTCTTCTGAACCTTCTGTTGTTTCTTTTTATACTTTCATATTTTGAGCTTGTATTAGTTTTTATTGCAAATTGTAATCTTCAATAAAATTACTATATACAGTGTAAAAACAAAAACAAAACCATCTGTATTTTAGAATGTTTCACCGAGATACTTTCAGTGAAGATTTAAGAGAGGGGAGGAAAATAGAAGCCTATAAAATGAAAAGGCATCAAGCTAAATCTTCAGACTTCGAAAAGCTTTGCATCACCTCTGAAAGATTCAAGGATTTATTTTTCTCTGGTGCAAAGGAATAAATGGGTTCATCCACCATGTTTGGCCCGCTTGTACACAAAGGGAGCTCAGAGAGGATTTAATCTATCAGTGGAATATAGCAGAAATGCAGAGAGGTGAGAGGGCTTGATAATTGTTTCTGCTGCTTTCTTCCTGTGCGACACTCCCTGAGCAATTGTTAAAAACAATCCACAATCACCAAACTGATTATGTCCTATCAAGATAATTCGATACATTTCAACTTTATCCAAAGTGGCAGCGACTAATTCATATGGCAGCATCTGGTTCTTTCTCCAGAAGTCCCTTTGGTTTGGACAAATTCAAAAGTTTAATTTATCAACTACAGTCATGTGACTTTTCAGTTTCCAGAATATGACAATTACAGCTAGACACACACACACACACACACACAAAGAGAGACAAGTGCTGCATCATCTTCAAACTCTTGATAGCATAAATACAGATGCATTGGAAGGTAGGACATCATAAGTAGGTGTCTCCAAAATGGAATATTGCAATTTGCTTTATGTGGGGCTGCTTGTGAAGATAATTTGGGAATCTCTGCCACGTTGGGACCAGAACAACTGGCTATCAGTTCGTTACTAGGCTTAATGCTAGTTCACCGAATCGTGTGAGGTAGGGCCTTCTCAGCAAATCCAGTTACACTACAGAATTCCTCCTATCTGGTTTCTGTTAGGCTCTCCAGCAACTTGTTCATAACCCCGGATGTAGTTTCTGTCATTCACAACCAATTTCCTTTAGTAACAGTACACATCCCTGAAGTATCACATAAAACAGTGTTTTTCAAACCTGGCAGCTTTAAGATGGTGGACTTCAACTCCCAGAATCCTGCAGCCAGCCATGCTTGAAAAACACTGACAGAGAATCTGCCAACTTTCCATTGTGTATGCCATATGGTGAAGCTTTGCCCTGAAAAACGGCTTATAAACATTTTCAATGAATAATTATTTCTGACATAATCTTTGTCAGATGCATATATCCGGTATGTCTAAAGGGAAACATTTGTAAGATAGACGGATGTCTACTAGTGAATATCTATGTGGAAGATTGCTATCATCTACAGTGCTTTTCAGATATGGTAGAATGACAGCTCTGAATATTTCTGCCTGAAGGATGCCAAAGGAAAGGAAGACTCATCTAGAGAATATTAAACTCAAACCAGTAGTGGGTTTCAGTTTAGTCTGCTACCAGTTCGCACATGAGCAGAAGCGTCCAGGAGGGTGGGCGGAGTCTCCTGCTGCTGCCGTTACCAATTCACCTGATCCGGGGCAAACCGGTAGCAACCCACCACTGGCTCAAACCAAAAGAATGGGTGTCCTAAGCACCCATTGACCCATCATGACAAGAAACCCTTGTTTCTACCATCATTGGTTCTTAAAAGAGGTTCTTGGAGCTCTTCTGAAGGATGACCTTGAAAGAATAGAATTGTCAACTGGATGACCTTATTATTACTTACTACTGAAGTATTTCCGGTTACCTGTTCAGACTACTCTTTTCTTTTCCTACTTCTACTCCAGTAGGCTGTCTGCAGATGAAGTAGCTGTGGGGGTACCTATCATTTGGGCTTCCTGGCAAGGCTGAGGTTTTGAAAAAAAATGCCTGTCAGTGCCATCCTAGGTATGTCTCCCCAAAAGAAAGACCTAGGTTCTGGGTGAGATTTACTCCTTATGGCTGCAGCCTAAATCTACTGTTTGAGGAAGCCCAGACAAAAGTGGTTAATGAAGGATGGGCCTCCTTTGGAAAAAGCTACCTTTTTCCTTTGAGGAAGTTCTCATGGTAACCCAATTCTCTTCTTATTCATCTGAATTCTAAATATTGCAAAATCATTGGACCGGATCCATTATTACAATCTTTTTTTTTGTGACAGTCATTAAGCGAACACGGTAATCATTAAGGGAACCCATTATTCACTATGGGATGCTTTTTGCTGGAAACTTGGAAGCAAATGTGGGTTTTTGAGAAAAACGTCATAAATTGTGGTCACATGACTGTGAGGCACTGCAAACAGCCATAAATGCGGACCAGTTGCTGACATCCAAAATGCAGACATGTGACCAGGGGATAGCAGAATTTGGAAACTGGGTCTTAGGTACCTTTTGGGGGAATCTGTTGTAATTCTAACCAGTTGCTAAACAACTGGTTGTAAGCTAAGGATTATCTGTAAGGCAAAGATCTCTAAAAAGTGATGCTATCCCAGCCTTTCCAAACCTGCCTTTCTAACACATTTTCTTGGCCTTCTCTAAGATGGAGAGCTTGTTTTAGCCCTCCTAGACTTGCTCAGCATTGCAATGAGCTAAACTGGTCTTCTAGAGCGCTGACTTGTTTAGTGTTCACTAAACTTAATGCCTTTCCCAACACTGTAACTACTCATCTGCTTGTTACAGCTCTTGGCATTAAGTAATTTAATAATTTGTCCTAATTCTAGTGGTCTTAGTGTAGCCAGCAGGCCAATGTCAAGAGAAGGTTTAAGCCTTCATATTTTACCTCAGATAGGTAGGAGGTTTTGCCATTGGCTAAGTGGAGTCTTTGTGAGGAGTCAGTATCAGACTGCAGATGGAAATGGTTATTTCTACAAGATGTTGATGGTTGCCTCTCTCTGCTCGCTGCGATACTGCTCACCTCCACTTTGCACTTTGGTCAGAGGGTTAGCACCAAGCTGTAGTTTCTGGTGATTTTAATAAGGGTCCTGTATCTGCCTCTCATTCTTCATTGGTTTCAGTGTTTGGCACTCACCAGATTAGCTATGCAGTGGATTGCTACAACCCATCCCAGCTTTCTTGGCACCTAGTCTGAAATTCACCCCTACCCCTTACTCTTTTGTGGCCTCCGTCAGGCAGTGCTCCGCCCCATCACTACCCCGTGGCCGCCCCTTGCAGCCTTTCCGTGGTGGCTCCACCCAGGAGTTGTGGATGATTGTGCCACCAGGCGCGGGATCGACTTGCAGCGCTGACACCACTCGTT
Source organism: Stegonotus admiraltiensis (assembly GCA_032468215.1). NCBI lineage: Eukaryota > Metazoa > Chordata > Lepidosauria > Squamata > Colubridae > Stegonotus > Stegonotus admiraltiensis. Next base: position 10,479 of record JANHZT010002133.1, on the reverse strand, counting down.
TCTTCAGCTTGCTGCGGAGTACGTTGCGCAGTTTCTGGCGGGTAAAGGCATAAAGGAGTGGGTGGAAGATGGTTGTACCGTAGGCCATGGCCAGGAAGCAGATGCGCAGCTTGCCCAGCAAAGGGCTAGGCCCGAGGCACAGAATGAGCAGGTTGACAATGGACAGAGGTGCCCAGCACAACAGGAACGTCGAGATGATTAACAGGGACATGCGGAAAACACGCCTCTGGCGCTCCCTCCGGTCACGGTGGCGTTTCACCGCCCGACGCAATGCGATGATCACAGAGACAGAAGCCTGCACACCCATTGGAGGTGGAGCTTGGAGTGTGGGTTTTGGCTGGGATAGCCTCTTGGCTTCTCCAACACTGATCATGCTGCTGCTGCTACTCAGCTCCACTGCTTTCCGCCGCTTCCTCTTTTTCGTCTTGCGACGCTGGCTGCGCTTGAAAGTGCTGCCAATGCTGATATTGAGAGCTTGCAGGATCTTGGCGTAGGTCACCAGCATGACCGCCACGGCTGCAAAGAAAGTGGGGATCTGGATGGCAAGGTGATAGGAGGTACCGAGCTCAGCATGAAACTCTTCTGGGCCAACACACAGCACAGTACGGTTTTGCCACACGCTGGCGTGTCCAAACTCCCCCTCAAGGAAGGGTATAAAAAATACAGTCAGGGATAGCACCCAAACTCCAGCCAGGAGTAGAATTGCACGGGCTGGAGTGAGCACACGCTGTGCGGGGCGAACCGAAATGTCGTAACGGTCCAAGCTGATCACCAGGACGTTGGTGGCTGTTGCCACGCTGCTGAAGGTGATGCAGGCCTCGTGGAAGCAGCAGAAGAGGGTGGCAGCACGATCAGGTGGCACCAATATGACCACCATGGTGAGAGGTGCACACACCACACAGATGAGCACATCTAGTACATGCAAGTTCATGGTCACCATATTGCTAACAGAGTCAACCAAGCCAGCTTGCAGGCAGTAGAGAACCAGTACTGTCAGGTTGCTGCTGACCCCTAGAACAATTTCCAACATTAGGAAGCCTGTCAGGGACACCTGGAAGCCCAGTGGGTAGGGCAGGGACCAACTGGGGTCAGGGGTTATCCCGTCTGTTGTCTCCAGGATGGTGTCAAACATGGGACTCTCCATGGTTGAAAGAGGCAGAAGCACGTGGGCATAGTCCCTGGACTGAGCTGAGCGTTACAGACAGCAACCTTACCTGTGGGGGGAGAGAGAGAGAGAGAGACCATCAAGAACCATAGCAACATTTATTTTTTCAACAACAGACTTTGCACTAAACCAGTGGTGGGTTGCCCCCGGTTTGGACCGTTCACAAGAACCAGTAGTAAAACCAGCAGGAGGCCCCACCCACCGCCCCGGATGTCGTCTTTGGCGATCTGCGCATGCACAGAAGCAAGGTGTGCACGCGAGCAAAGCAAGTGCGCACGATCCCGTTGCAAACCGGTAGTAAAGGTAAGTAGAACCGACCCCTGCACTAAACCGACAAGCCTGCCCTGAAAATATCATCTTAAAACATCACAAGGAGGCCAAGTTCAGGCAAGATTTTATTCCTGGTTGTGGTATCGATTCATTTTCTGGGTTCCTAGGATACACGAAGCCACAAGATGGATTGGGTTGGCTCAGTGTACTCAATAATGGAAGAAGAAACATACACCCAATATTAAAACTAATGAAGCTTAGCGTGTTGTACACATGTGGTTGCTAAGGCCTAACAGCCTGCTTCAGTTTCTTGTGTGAATCAACCCAACTCCTGCAGAAAGGTGAAATTTTTTTTTTAAAAAAAGCAAAACATTTCAGCACCATCATTTGAAAATAAGATGCAATCTGTGCATGTATTTTTCAGACTTTTTCTCTCAGAAGAAGAGGACAGGATCAAGCATTTTGAAGTTACTCTATAATTCAGGATAACTTGAGCTCTCTTTTCAAGGAAGAGGTTATCATCACCCGTTTTCCTTAGCAAGACTTCACCTACTTTTACTTAACAAACACATAAATATATATATAGACAAATGCTTAAAATTGGAAAACACATCGGTTATGTATACTCACAAAGACTTGAAGCTGTCTATCATCCATGTCTTTTTGCAGAGTCAGACAGCAAAATCTGAAACCCATACTAAACTGGGCATTCTCGCATCCTTTCACAGAATCACCCACAAACAATGTAAACTCACTCACTCAGACTTTTCTGTATACTGTACCTGGATCCATTTGAACCTGCATTGGCTGTAGAGTTTCTAAGTGAACTTTTAATTGGAATCCACACCTTACAGAGTTCTTCTCAGGAAATAATTCCCTGGCCAAATTAAAAATCCCCCAAGTGTCTCTTCAAAGGGGTTCAGGATCATAAGGGGAAAGGGAAGCAGCAGAAAAGTCTCTAAAAGTGGTAAGAGTGGGAGTTCCTTGGTGCCCTCTGAGCTTGGTTGCTTTCTTGTAGACGTTTCATTAGCCAAACTAGGTAACATCATCAGTGCTCGTAGGAAGTGGGATTTGCTCTCAGTTTATATTGCAGTGGCTTGCCCTGTCTGTGTTGGTTGGAGTAGTCTTGGGTAGGATATTTTTTTAGTTGGGTTGTTTACTGTTAGTTTATTTGGCAGTTCCTTGGTAACTGGTAGGAGTGTTGCCAGGCCTGGAAGCCATCTTTTGCATTGGGCCTTCAGGCCTGCCACATTTACTACTGTGGGAAACTGGGAGGGGGGATTGTATGGAGCGTGGGTGATATGTAGTCATAACAACATTCTTTTCTCAGAGCGTCAAGGACATCTTGGCCTGCACCTGGAGGGTTGGAACTGGAAGGCATCTCTAGCTGGGACGGTGCATTGATTGGACCATGTGATGAACTTGTGGGTGTTGGGCAGGTACTTGGATTTTCCTTTGGATGGGGAAAACCTGGAAGCTTTCAGATTCAGGTTTTTCCAGATGTGCCAATATTACATCTCTAATAAAATGGAACTTTTAGGAACTTCAAGCCTCAGAGTCTTCTTTCATTGGAGGTGTTACTTGGAACCCTGACAAGTGTATTGTAAGAGATCACCTGACTCTCCTCTCATCCTTCTGTCCCAAATTACGCATCAAATTGTTGTGGCCCAAACCTGGCTCACTTAAAGCAACCAAATCACTTCAAAGATGCAATGTATATTTATTAAAAACCTACAGGTAATCCTCAATGTACAAGCACAGTTGAGCCCAAAACTTTTGTTGCTAAGGGAGACAATTGTTAAGTGAGTTTTGCCCAATTTGATGACCTTTCTTGTCACAGTTGTGAAGTGAACCACTACGGTTGGTAACATGGTTGTTAAGTGAATGTAGATTCCCCATTGACTTTGCTTGCCAGAAGATCGCAAAAGGTGAACTTGGGATGGGGCACTGCAACCATCATAAATACGAGTCAGTTGCCCAGTGTCTGAATTTTGATCACATGACCATGCGGATGCTGCAACGGTCGCAAGTGTGAAAAACGGTCCCAAGTCACTTTTTTCAGTGCCCTTGTAACTTTGAATGGTCACTAAACGAACTGTTGTAAGTCGAGGACTACCTGTAGCGTGATGACTGAAGTAGCATAAGCCTAGTAAAAGAGATACACAGAGGCAGGCAGACAAAGCAAATCACTGATTAAGGACAAATAAAGCCTGTTGAACCCAGGTCTCCTACACAAAGCTGATGTTCTGAGAATTAGCCACTTATTAGCCGTGATGGCGCAGTGGTTAGAATGCAGTACTGCAAGCTACTTCTGCTGCCTGCCTGCAATTTGGTAGTTCAATTCTCACTGGCTCAAGGTTGAATCAGTCTTCCATCATTCCAAGGTGGGTAAAATGAGGACCCTGATTGTTGGGGGCAATATGCTGACTCTGTAAACCGCAT